>CM047817.1:46162860-46393822 GCA_026214975.1 Gentiana macrophylla
CGTAATTAACCAAGATGAATCGCAACATATAACCTAATGATGAAATGACCAGAGAAGTTAGGATATGAGATAAAGGATAGAAAACCGGAGGTAAAATTGGCGAGTGAAAGCGTGACAAGCGAATCCGATTTCTACCGAGCGATTTGTCTTGGGAAAGATGAATCTTATTAAATTTGTGTTCAAGATCATAATAATGTTAAAATCAATGGTTTAATTGAAACTAACACCGGAAAGTTAAATCGATCCTCACCGACAACGGAGCCTTTTGAATAACATCGGCCGTCGACAAGCGGAATAACCTCTTTTATCCGGGGTAGATTTGTACTCGGTACTGTTGAGACTAAGCCGAGATTAGCATGGGGCGGTTGTGGAGATTAAGCGATGACAATTTGACATATGGCAATTTCATGCGCTACGTGTGAGGAGGAGTTGTCTAGCTTAGGAATACACCGATTCACATATAATTGATTCACCATAAATTAAGGAAAGATCAAAGCACATCTATTTCTACTAAAAGAATCTTGATTCATTGACATATTCTTGGCTAGTTTCTAATAATATTACTAGTATTTATATCTTATATATTGTATTGGTACCTATATATATTTATATCTATATATATATTTGTATTTCTATATGCTTATATATATATTTTTGTATATATATATATATGTTTTAGTTTTATGCATTTATTCTTTATTTTAAGGTTACTAAATAGAAAAAAGAAAAATTGCGACTTAGATTGAGTTAATAATAGCTTACGGTGTTTAGCCACACTACGAATTACCATACGTTTCCACAGGATTAGACACGACTCACCATACTAGCACTTTCTGATTTGACCCGATACATCATCGGTTAAGGATTTGGAATAGCACTAGAAAAGGCCACGTCGACTTTACGGCGCCCGTTGCGAGGACACGGCGCTTCATTCATTGTGTTTGAATGGTTTCTACTTGTATTAGCTCAAAATTCTAGAGGATAAGTCAACACTCTTCTTATCACATTTCTTTTTATTTTTAGTTGGTACTTACCTTGTAGGTAAGTTATCAATCTTTATACATCTTTATCAAGTTATTTTACTTTTCGATAGTTGATGACCCGAAGTAGTAAGGCCCCACACTCCTTATAAGCTGACATAAATACTTGAAAGGCGATTAAGAATAGAGAGTAAGCGAGGTCATACTAGTCGGGAAATCTGGCGAATCATCATCAAATCGAGAAAGCGAGAATGGCGAAATCGGTGATGAAACACCTTACTGAACAAGGGATTGTACATGCCCGAGGACATGGACAAAACCTTAATCGAAATCCACCAATACCAAATAATCAAAATCCTAATAATCAAAACCGGAACCAGAATAATCATAATAATCCTAACCTACCAAACCCGAGACTATCTGTGATCGGACCGTAGAAGAAACCGGACTAATAATCAATTCGTTTACCAAATGAAGGAGCAAATAATTTGAAATAAAATCTCATCTTTTTGGTTTAATTGACACAGAGCCCAATTTCTAGGAGAAGATGATGAGGATCCACATCATCATCTTTATCTCTTTGAATAATTGTATATCTGACCAAAAGTCAAGGTGCTCATCGTGAATTAACAAGGATGTCTATGTTTCCTTTTCTTTAAAAGGAAGAGCACGAGATTGGTTTATGTCACTCCCATCATTCGTTGACAAGTTGGGAGGAGATTCAAACCGAGTTCTTAAAGCGATATTTTACTCCTGGTAGAAATTTGGAGTTAAAGGTCGAAGTTGCTAACTTTAGACAAGGATACGAAGAAGCGGCAGGAATGCTTGGGAGAGATTTAAGAAACTATTAAGAGCTTGTCGATCATGGTTATTCCTTAGATATGCAAATCCAACTTTTACATCAAAAGGCGAGGAAAGACTCACGTCGCGGGCGTTGATCATGCATGTGGTGGTTCTTTAATGATGAGTGAAGCCCAATTAGTTTCACGATGCCATTGAAAAGATTTCCAAAAATATCGAATGTAGAAACCGGTTCTAGCACAAGAAAAGTAGCATTTGCGGGAGAATGTACATCGAATCGGAAGTTCTAGCACACTTGGAGAATTTAAGTAGGAAATTTGATGGCTTACAAACCGATAAGAATGCTAACTTGGAAAATAATTTAACAAATGACTACTCAAATCATGATAATGTGTCATTAGGAAAGAAGAACCGGAAGGATATTCAAGGGAAGAGGTGAGTTTTTACAACGACATAAGAATTTGAACAACGCATATTCAAACTCGTTTAGTGCTATTAGAAGAGATCACCTACTTATCGTTGGTATGAAAACCTAGTAAGCAAGGACAACCACCGTATCCAGTTCAATATAAGAATTCATATAGTAATCAAGTTTATCAAGGAGATACATGAATCAGAACCTACAATCATTACAGATCGTATCCTGAACATACTACTCAAAGTATACAGATCACTCAAAGTTCCACTCAACTTTGAAGGAGTTGATAAATGGGAGAAATTAATGGAAAATATGATGGGTGTAGTTTCTACTCAAGCTAAAAATGTAGAAACTATGATAACTTCTATAGGGACTGATCACTAAGGATATGAGTGCGTTGAAAACATCCATGAGTGGACATGATACGAGAATGAGAACTATAGAAGCATCAATAAGGAATATGGAAGATCATTTGAGTAGAAGGAGAGCGTAAAAGCAGTAGACCTCCGGGAGGATTACCAAGTAATACCGAAAGAAACCGAGAGAAGTAAATCTTTGTTATTACGAAGTAGAAAACTTTGTGGAGATCTTTGAGCAGAAAAACTCCGGAGATAATGAAGTAGAGAATGATTTAAATGGAAAAATTGAGACAAATATGGAAACCTCGGTTGAACTTGAATTTCTTGATGAAGAAGAAGAAATTATTGAAGATTTCTTGAAACAAAATAGTAAAGTTGAACTGAAAGTAAGAATAAGGAATGGGTAAAAACTCCTAGGATTCTAAAAAAATCCAATGGGCGGTGACACGAGAACCTTATTTAAGGAACATGTTAGAAAACAATCTTTTGAAGAAAAGAAGGAAGATTTGCCAATAACCGAAAAGGAAAATCGATCTGAAGATGTTTCAAAGAAAAGATTGTATGAGAATGAAACATGGCGAACAAGTCTTTGCTCAAAGATTTAAGGAAAAGGAAAGAGGTATAACTTGGAACCAAAGGTTATAGATTTGGAATCTTTACCTTACCCACCTAAGGATCAAATTAGAAAGATAAAAGCGATAAGAAGTATGCTCGTTTCCTTGATACTTTTTGTCATATTCATGTCAATATCCACATTATGAAGCCTAATCAACATGCCTACCTATGGAAAGTTTCTTAAAGATATCCTTTCAAACAAAAAGCAGGTTAGAAGAATATGAGAATATATGCCTTAATGAAGAATGCTCTGCGATGCTCCAACATAAGTTGCCTCATAAACTTAAAGATCTGGTAGTTTTACAATCCCGTGTGAGATTGGAGGATTTACATTTAAGAAAGTACTATGTGATCTTGGAGCAAGTATAAATCTCATGTCTTATGAGGATTATAAGAAACTAGGCATAGGAGAGCTTACAAATCTGAAATGACCGCTTGGATGGCGGATAGATCGATTAAACATCCTAAGAGGAGTCATCGAGGGCGTGTTGGTTAAAGTAGACAAATTTTACTTTCCATAGATTTTGTAATAATGGAAATGGAAGAAGGATATTCGGCGCCAATTATTCTAGGTGCGTCCATTTCTAGCAGCGGGAAGAACATTAATCGATGTTCAGAAAGGAGAACTAATACTAAGAGTTAACGAAGATGAAGTTTCCTTCAATATCTTCAAAGCTATGAATCATCCATACAAATCACCAGAATCGTGTTCTTTTATAGATGAGATATCTACACTCTGTGATGATCAATTGCAAGCTTATGAAGATAAGCTAGAGGAATGTTTAGCATTATCTATCTATAAAGAAGATGAAAATGATAATGAAATGAAAGAAGTGATCCTTTATCTTGATAAGGGGCTGTTTTCTAAACATCCGTGGCATAAGTATTTGGAATTAGAACTAGAAGGGCCAGTTCTAAAACATTGATGAAGATCCACCAAGGAATGCGGAATTGAAACCACTTCCTACAAATCTTAAGTATGCTTTTCTTGAAGCGATAATCTACTACGATTATTATTTCATCAACCTTAACTAATGAACAAGAAGATCAATCACTTAGAATGTTAAGAAATCATAAAAAGCATTTGGATGGACATTGGCGAGATATTCAAGGAATTAGCCACGAGATATCGTTCATAAGATCATCTAAATGAGGAGCTAAACCTTGTATTCACCACAGCGCCGCCTCAACCCAAATTTACAAACCATTGTTAAGAAAGAAGTTATTAAGCTATTAGAAATGAGGATAATCTTTCCCATATCGAGATAGTGAATGGGTGAGTCCAACTCAAGTTGTACCAAAGAAAGGAGGTTTCACGGTGAAGAGAATGATAAGAATGAATGGATTCCGACAAGGGAAATTACGAGGATATCGAATGTGTATTGATTTTAGAAAAGCTGAATGAACATATTAAGAAAGATCATCATCCACTTCCATTCATCATTACAAATGTTGGAGCGATTAAGTGGACATAAATATTCTTGTTTCTTAGATGGCTATTCGGGATATTCTGAGATATTCATTGCAGCGGAGATAGAGAAAAACTACATTCACTTGTCCGTATGGAACTTTTGCTTATAAGCGAATGCCATTTGGTTTATGTAATGCACCGACTACATTTGATGATGTATAATGGCAATATTTTTACGACATGGTGAGAAATTCTTAGAAATCTTTATGGATGACTTTAGTGTTTATGGAATTCTTTAGATGAATGTTTATCACACTTAGAGCAGTGTTACAGCGTTGTGAAGATACCAATTTAGTATTAAAGCGGGAAAAATGTCACTTAATGGTATCGGAAGGAATTGTTCTAGGTCATAGAGTCTACGAAGTAGGTATCAAAGTAGATAAAGCTAAAGTCGATGTAATTGAAAAGTTACCTCCACGAGTCAATTTAAGAACTTTGAGAGGATTTCTCGGACATCTTTGGATTTTATAGGAGATTTATTGCAGATTTCTCAAAAATAGCAAAGCCTCTAAGTCATTTGCTTGAAAAAAGAGTACCATTTAACTTTGATGATAAATGTATGGAAGCATTTGACCTAAGCGAAGTTGACTCTTTGCACGATCTTGGTGGCACAGTTAGGATTTACCGTTTGAAATAATGTGTGATGCAAGTGATTTAGTTGTAGGAGGTGTCTTAGGTCAAAGATATAACAAAGTACTCAAAGCAATTCACTATGCATCTCACACTCTAAATCTTGACTCAACTTAATTATGCAACTTCTGAAAAAAGCTGCTGTTTGTAATATTTGCCTTAGAAAGTTTAGATCGTATATTGTCGGATCTAAGGTTATTATTTATCTGAGACCATTCGACCTTGAAGTATACATTAAGTAAGAAAGATGCTAAACCACGTCTTCTTAGATGGATTTTGTTACTTCAAGAATTTGATATAGAAATCAAGGATAAAAAAGGAAGTGAAAATGTAGTAGCGAGATCATCTAAGTAGAATGGAAAATGATGAAGGAAGAGGAAATGAAATCTGAGATTCATTTCACGATGAACAACTTTTAGGATAGATACTCCCTTAACCATGCAATTATTAAAAGATAAAATACCATTAAAAGAAAATTCACCATGGTTTGGGAATATAGTT
This sequence comes from Gentiana macrophylla, assembly GCA_026214975.1. Classification (NCBI taxonomy): domain Eukaryota; kingdom Viridiplantae; phylum Streptophyta; class Magnoliopsida; order Gentianales; family Gentianaceae; genus Gentiana; species Gentiana macrophylla. Next base: position 46,168,636 of record CM047817.1, read on the forward strand.
AACTATCTTTACACCTTAATTACGTCCCGTCTCATTGGACTTGGCGTGAAAAGAAATTCTTTTCACGACTTAAAGTTTTACTATTAGGAGAAACGGATCTTTTCGAAAGATGCTCGGATGGAATAATCGGAAAATGTATTCACGATAGTGAGATTTTAAGTGTTTTATCGTTTTGTCATGATCGTGAGGCGGGAGGTCATCATGGAGGATGGAAAAGCTGCTTTTAAAGTTTTACAATGTGGTTTTATTGGCCTACACTATATAAAGATGTGTATAAATATGTAAAATCTTGTAAATCATGTCAAAAATGGAAATATATCGAAAAAACATGAAATGCATATGCAACCGATTTTAGAATGTGAATTATTTGATGTATGGGGTATAGATTTCATGGGACCTTTCACTATATCATTTGGAAAAAGATTTATTCTTGTAATGGTTGATTATGTCTCGAAAATGGGTAGAAAATTTGAAGCTCTTCCCACTAACGATACCAAGGTTGTGTTAAGGTTCCTTAAAAGAATATATTTACAAGATATGGCACTCAGAGGGCTATCATTAGTGATAGAGTTCACATTTTTGCAACCGACCATTTACTAAGATAATTGAGAAATATGGTGTAACTCATAAGCTAGAACACACCTATCATCCATAAACTAGTGGGCGAGTAGAGGTGTCTAATAGAAATTAAAAGAATCATGGAAAAGCAGTGGACTCAAATCGTAGAAAGCTGCGCGAAAAGACTAGATGATGCATTATGGGCATATAGAACGACCTTTAAAACACCAATTGGTTGTTCTCCTTATAAATTAGTTTTTGGTAAATCTTGTCATCTCCTGTTGAATTAGAACACCGAGAGCTTTGTGGGCTATTAAATTCCTAAATTTTGATCTAAAGGCTGTTGGTGATCATAGATTACTTGATTAACAAGCTTGGATGAGTTTAGACTCAATTCTTATGAAAATGCTCGAATCTACAAAGGCATACAGCTTTCCATGATAAGAAAATCTATAATCGTGAGTTCCATGTAGGTGATCAGTACTTTTGTACACTTCACGTTTAAAGTTGTTTCGGAAAGCTTAAATCTAGATGGGCGGAGTCCTACGGCGTAACTAAAATCTATAAATGCAGGTACATTGAACTAAGCGATGGGAAAACAACTTTTATAGCCAATATTACATGGTAAAATTATTTGTAAGCCCAGAAGGATACCTCAAGCGGAAGAAATATTATTACTATGACCCTCCAGCGGATTAAGGAAGCGAGAATTCTAAACTCAACCCGATTACGGGTACTATCTTTCTAAATTCACTTTTTAATATGCAATTTAAGTAGTTTAGTCTTTTACCGGGTAGACGTAAAAAAGCTGGAATGCCTTTCATAGATAGAATAAAAGTTTTTATTTTGCTTTTAAAATTAGGTTTAGATAAAGATGTTGCCTTTAGAATAGAAACCTTAGTTTCTAACTTGAACAAGGCGTCTGCGAAATCGAGAGAAGAGATCTTTGTAATGGAAATTCAAAAGTGCTATAAAGAGAAGGGCAAGATTTCTAAAGAGATGTAGAATTTGTGGCAAAAGTGAACATAATGGAAAATGTGGGGAGACAATGACAATAAATCCAGGATGAATGTTTGAATGTAATTAAGATGGGAGCGATTAGGTGGTTATCAGAAAATCGATGGACAACAAAGAGAGAATTCAAACACATCATTTCTAGGGATTAGGTTGATGGACCGTTATAATAGAAATCTCGAAGATTTAAGGATGATAGGAGTAGAATTAGATTGAATTTTATTTTTTTTCTTCTTTCTTTTATTTTTATTTTCAAAAATTTCATAAAAATTTTATGATAAACTTATTTTTATATCATATATATGATTTATATGATATAATTAAGGATTATCATACCAAAAATATTTTTAAGCTTTTATAAAAATTAAGTAATAATTTATTTTATCATGAAATAATTTTATGACTTTGATAAAATATTTCTATGATATAATTTAAATTATTACACAAAAAAAAAAAGAGAATCGAGTAATTACTAACAATTAAGTCGATAGGAGTTCGATTCGATTCATTAGCTATATAACCTAAAGAACATCACAATTCCATCATCTTCATCTTCTTCATTTCTACAACACAAAAGCCTTACCCCACTTTTCCCTCTTCAAAAATTTCATCACTTTTCACCAAATTTTCTATCCCAAATTACTTAATTAATCATCTTCTCTTCCATTCCACTCCACAAATTCATCAACATTGCATAAAAGGATAGATTTTCAAGCAAAGCTCCTCTCTTTTCAACACAATTTATGGCACCACCATTTATTCGGCAACTATCTACTCTTTTTAGCTCTCTACGGTAACTATATATATATATATATATCAATCATTTCAATTTTATCAAGCTTTTAGTTTTAATTTTTAATTTTATTTTTCCTATAATTTGGTCTAAGTACTTATTTGTGTTTGTTGTTTGTTGTTGTTTTTGTTGTTATTTTGTCATACCAATATAAGTAGATGGCCTCATCATCTAGGAGAAGCTCTAAGAAAAAAAACCATATAACCACAGTAGTAGTACCGGTTCATGAACCCGCGACCATAAGCGAACTTGAAGAAGCCATTTCTTTTGAAAAAACCGCTAGTATTGAAGCTAAAAATGCCTATGATGGATTTTTTTGATGAAGTGCGAGGTCACTTTAGAGCGTGGTATGGATTTTGGTGTTTGGGAGAAAAGTGAAGAAAATCTTCCAAGATAGGGAATGGATGGAAATTGCGATGGAGCATACTAGTAACATAAATGTCACAATGGTAGCGAATTTTATTACATTTTATCTACTTATGATAGGGCTACTCTTGATGATCTAAAGTATCCCTCTTAGGGCGGTTAATGTCTCCTTGATCTGTCATGATAAATTCTATTTATGGGTTACAGAGATACTTGAGGATGATGATTATCAGGTTGTTTGGAATTTAGACACACTGCTGGTAGACTACTAGCTAATTAAATCATTTGAAGCTCAGTGCCTTTGATCCCACAATGATTTGGAAGGATAATAGGTTTCCTTATGGGCCAGTGTATAAGGGACATCGAGGGCTATCAAGCAATTTATAGGATATAATGTTAATCCTTACGACTCATCTACTGTGCTTATGGTAAATAAGGATGTTGTTTTGACACAGGGCTATGGTGCATGAAATTCCAATAAATCTAGGGAAGTTAATTTTTACCAAGGCATGTGATTTTGTTAAGAATAGAACTCGAGGAGGACGTCTGCCGTTCCCAAATCTTATTTCTGCCTTGTGTGATCTTCATGAAGTACCATTACTACCCTCGAGATAGGATTATGTCACCTTTTGCTCCACTTGTTGGCGAAAACTAAGCGCCTTGCTGCTTTGGTAGAATCAACTACAATAATCTAACACGCCCAACATCAACAACCACCACGACCATCTCACTATTCATACATCTCGAGTTCTGAGGCAATCCCCTCAGCCGCATCCACTTCAGGGCCAGAATAGCCAGATAGAGGCTATGTTTCATCATATGGTTCAGGCTCAGGCTAGAACTGATGCTAATATAGCCTTAGCTTGTGAACAAAATAGGAAGTGGGCTGAAGATCTTAGGGTTGGCCAAAGAGGTCATAGGGCTTTCATCAGTAATATAGATCCCAAATATGAAGAGATTTCTGCTCGTTACCCTCAGAGTCAGCCTGATCCATATACTATGCAGATTGGATTCCACAGTCCCACCACGATTTTATTCCGGGGACTATATGCCGTCATCTGCCAGGGCGAGGGTAGTATGTTTCTGAGTTCGTTTGATGCATCCATGGGCATGGGAGGAGTAACCGATGGCGAGATGTGGCGGAGTCTCGGCTCGTTTGGATTGGAAGGTTCGGTGGCGATGGCGATGAGGCAAACTCGAGGCTACATTTCAAGCTTCTACGTCGGTGGATCCACAGCAGTTAACTATGATTTTAGTATGCGATTCGATCTCTTGGGGCTGATTTTACTTCTAGTATGTTTGGATCTTTTTAGGCTCATTTTGACTCATCTTATGATGAAGATGAGGATTCGATGGAGATGAGTAGTTAAGTAAACTTTTCCTATTTTACAATGTATGGCGATATACTTTGGTTTGATTTTTATTTTAGGCGGTTTGATGTACTCTGTGGTTAGTACATTCAGCGATTTCGTTTTTACGTTGTTTACGTATTATTAAATTTTCACCCCTGTTTTAGATAAAATTACATGTATTCACTGCTGAATTAACTGATAAAACATCACGAATGCAAAAATGCGTGACCGAGCAACTGTAGCACCGGCCAGCGCCCGATACTACACGACCAGCGCCGGCACAGTGTTCTACCGACCTCGTTCAGTTTGTTTCTTATCTATTTACGGCACTTCTATATAAGAAGCAGAGGGGCTCACTCCTCAATTTGCCAATTCACCTCTTTAGTCTCTCGTTTTCTTATATATTCCGTATAAAATGTCCGATCATTAAATCGATTATTGATTATTCTCCTCCGCATACCCCAAACTCCGTACTCCACTAATTCGCATTATCCGTTTTCCACCCCGTCCCTTACAATTATATGAATGAATCGAATCCACACCACTTTTTGAGTAATTTCAACCAATCACGGTCTTTGGTTGAAAGAGGTCTAAATTACCGAAAAGTGGATAATTGGGCATTCATAAGAATGGAAGCAGATGGGTGGGATTATTTTTATCGTATGCCCGGAGGAAGAATTAATGTTACAATGGTAAGAGAGTTTTACTCGATTACTTGCGAGGCTAGTACTCTGGAAGTCGATTCTGATCTGTTACCATTAGAATCTTGTTGTTCCTTTTACTTCTACCATAATCAATCAAATTTTCATATACCACCGGTCAAACATCACCTCTGAGTCATTATGAGTATCGGTGGAGACTTGACACGGCGAAGGATTTAGTAACAAATGTTAGGAATCTTATCAAGTTTTATTCCAACATTATAATAGGGATAGAGATGTCTCCACTTTGCCGATTTACTTCCCCGTTGAGAACACAGAAGCGTTTCATCAATTCACGAGTTTATCTAGCGATGATTTCTGGAAATCGGTGATGATGAATTGTTGCTATTGTATGCTATAACTTGCGGGGCTGTTATAGATTGGGAATATTGATTGACGGTATTAGTTTTGCATTTGGAAACAGACCGATCCGTCGACCTATGCCTTTTGCATGGTGATTTCGAAATAAGTGTTCGTTTGGCTAGAATTGCGGAAAAAGCGACAGATGAGTACATTCCATTCGCCATCCTCGAGGTAGGAGCTACTACGGTCGATATTCGGGAGGATCTTCAAGTGGAAAAATTAGATAATTATGATAGTTGTAAGGAATATCAAAGGTAATAATAATGGTAGAATAAATTAACTTAAATTAGTTTAATCATAACTTAGATTAACTTAGTTTTAGTTTTTTTTTTTAGTTTATAGTAGTATTTAGTAGTTAACTTGTACTTTTTAATATTGTAATATATTTGTTGGTGTTAATGTTTTTTATGCTATATTATATAAGCGCTAATCTATATGACACGTAACAATATTTACCCGTTAAAAAATTTATTTTAATTCCTAAAACCAACTTTTACTACTCATTACACATCGAGAGCGATGCCAATTAAGTAAGTGGGGAGTAGAGATTGGTTAGTAAATAAAATAAATTTAATATATCAATTCTTGATGCACTTAGTTTAATCAATCTTAAGAAATAAGCGAAATAATATATAATCATTATAATAAAAATGACATATTTGGATAGAATAAATTTTTAATTAAGTAAAGTAATCTCGATATATTATTTCTATATTATTTATATCTGTGTTAGATTTTTATCAAGATTTTAAGTATGTATACCTAGATAAATAGTATGAAATATTATTTTTATGGAATGAGACAAAAGTTACTTTTAATTATAAAAAATTTTAGAATGATTTTCTTTTCAAGACAAGTATGAATTTGGAATCGGATTAGGAATTATGAGATTTTGGCATTACTTTGACTAACTATGGCCAAATAAGCCTACCCGAGCGTAATTTCCAATTTTGTCCCCACCTCGACCTTGCGAGTGATCAAGACCTCACTCGAAATTAACCATTATGATTAACTAGATATAACCGACCCTTAACTTAAATTGGTCTACATTTCCTTGAAATCCATAAGTTTAGTATGTGCTTATGGATAAGCGGTGGCGACATGAAATTCAATAATGGTATATCTTTGAGATTGGAATAAAAGTTATTCGGAGGCAATCTGTTTTTAAAAAAAAGTGTTATTCTCTAGAAAAAGAAAAAGTTGGAATAATTAAGTGCTGATGTATCCATACTCACCTCATGACACTTGAAAGATAGTCGATTACAGTAATGAGTTCGGATATGTTTGTTTGTTAAAATAAAATAAAAAAAACAAAACAGTGTCAGGATGTTACTAATCAAGGTATTTTTATGATCAGAAGTTGAAGGTGTAAGTACGTACGAATTGCCTCTATTTTCTTTTGATTTCCCTTTGTTATCTGTTGATTAGCCAACACACCTGAGCACGAGCGTTATAAGCCATGTTGCCAACTACTTGACTTAGTCCTTGATTCGAAATTTCATATAGTGGCGATTACAAAAATTTTTCTAAGTATTTTATTTTATAGTTATTAAGTAATTTATGTAGAATTTCATTTAAATAATATTTTATAACTAGTTTATTAAGTTATACACACTTTTTATTTTTTTAATAATCTTAGATAGATAAAATTAATATGATTATAATGTTGTGACATGCGTTACTAAGTTAGAAATTTAGTCTAGAAGAACTATATTGTTTGCATTATAGCAGTTTATATATTATATAAACTTATTTTGCTCGAGGGCGATCAAAAGCTAAGTGGGGAGTAGTTGATGTATGATAAAAATATAACCATATTATATGACTTTTTATATCGTATTTACGATAATATCGTATAAATTCTATAAAAATATGTCTAAAAACACATAAAAATCGAAATCGTTATAAATAGATATTATCGTTATAATTTTAGTAAAACTTATAGTTTTATGATCAAAATTCTTGTGGCTCGTGTTTTTATTTGTTTGAGTGCGTGTGATGGAAAGCGAAGGATTAAAACCGAAGCTTGAAAAAGCGGAAGAAAGATATTTTTCAAGATCCGGCCCGAACCGAAAAACCCGGCCCGGCCGGAATCTCTCTGCCACCCGACACATGAGAATTTGTCGGGAGAGAATCTCCTTTGTAGCACCCGGCCCGCCCGGTACTACACCCGCTGCGCTTGATACTACACCGACCAGCGCCGGCCTTGACATCCACTCTATAAATACTCCTCATTTGCGACTTGATGGAATTGTACCAATATATATATATCATATATATATATATATATATATATATATATATATATATATATATTATCTTAATCTAGTTTGTAGTTCTGTAAATACCATAAACGACACTCTGTAAAAATAATAATGTAGTATAAGTATCGATTTAGTACTTAGAAGGATTATCAAGGCTCGTTGTTTCTAAAGGAGTTGTTATTTCGGAGAATACGACTCTGGCGCTACAATTGTAATCTGTAACTTTTAATGTATTTATGTTTGTTTGTTGTTATTAGTATCTATCTATTAGTTATAATGATATTAGGCTAACTCTATATCTAGCCAAGATATGAAATTGAATTAGTTTATCTTTTTAGGAAATAGATGATGACTATGTTAAAATTGAATTAAAATCGATTATAATGAATCTTTTTCTATCTTACAGCGTATTGATAATATTCGGATTGGCGTAATTAACCAAGATGAATGCAACATATAACCTAATGATGAGCGACCGAGAGAAGTTAGGATATGAGATAAAGGATAGAAAAACCAAAGGGTAAAATTGGCGAGTGAAAGCGTGACAAGCGGAATCCGATTTCCTACCGAAGCGAGATTTGTCTTGGGAAAGATGAATCTTATTAAATTTGTGTTCAAGATCATAATAATGTTAAAATCAATGGTTTAATTGAAACTAACACCGGAAAGTTAAATCGATCCGCGACAACGGAGCCTTTTGAATAACATCGGCCGTCGACAAGCGGAATAACCTCTTTTATCCGGGGTAGATTTGTACTCGGTACATGTTGAGACTAGCCAGAGATTAGCATGGGGCGATTGTGGAGATTAAACTAATGACAATTTGACATATGACAATTTCATATGCTCGTCGTGTGGAGAGAGTTGTCTAGCTTAGGAATACACGATTCACATATAATTGATTCACCATAAATTAAGGAAAGATCAAGCACATCTATTTCTACTAAAAGAATCTTGATTGATTGACATATTCTTGGCTAGTTTCTAATAATATTACTAGTATTTATATCTTATATATTGTATTGGTACCTATATATATTTATATCTATATATATATTTGTATTTCTATATGCTTATATATATATTTTTGTATCTATATATATCTGTTTTAGTTTTATGCATTTATTTACTGTTTTAAGGTTACTAAATAGAAAAAAGAAAAATTGCGACTTAGATTGAGTTAATAATAGCTTCTTGGTGTTTAGCCACACTCACGAATTACCATCGTTTCCTGAGGATTCGACACGACTCACCATACTAGCACTACAATTTGACCCGATACACTGTCGGTTAAGGACTGGAATAGCACTAGAAAAGGCCACGTCACATACTCATATACTCGTAGATTCCATATCATCCAAAACAGTGTTATTATCTCGGGGTTGCCTTCCCCCAAGCGCCTTTGTTTTACGTCGTTGGCTCGACCAAGTGACTCTAGCGGACTCAATCCACAAATGACTCAAAGCAACAATTCAAGCCTTTCAATTCGGACAAGTAGTATCAAAAATCATCAGCAAAATCCAAACTCAAAAGACCAATGGCTTACGAAAGAGAACAATCGAGAACCATAGAAATCAATTTTCTAGAAACTTACCTCTCGTGGCTCTCGATGCTACCTCCTCCTAACCAGAGAATTTCCTTTTGTTTGCCTTTCACTCCATCTTCTTTTTAAAATCCGCATCAGGCGGATGTGGTCTCTTTATCACACCTCTTTGAGCCATATGCACGGTGGTGGTAAAAACTTCGACTTCATAGAACTCATAATCATAAGGTGGATGAGTGAAGTAATCCGGGATGGACGTGTCGGGGACCACTAGGCCATCCGGTGGCTTAAATATAGGTGGTGATCAACAGATCTTGATCCGTGGGTGAGCTTGATGGTAGAATGGCGATCCCAACTCCTCGCTTAGTCTCGATCTCCACGTGATCGGCGACCACAATCGAATCTCTTGCACACTCTTTCAAGTCATAATTTTGTATGTCCTCGGAAGCGGTGTCTTGGGTAAAGTTGCACCTCTTCCATCTCAAAATCTTGTAGTTCCTCTTCATCCCAAAACATTTCAATACCAAGAATTCTTGCTCACTCATAATGATGGTCGGTACCACCTCACATTCCACCACGGTATCGTCATTTTCATCTCGAGGGTGGAAGTGTAGTAGGTAGAAAGTGAAACATGTCATCAACAAATTTTGCAATAGGAGGAGGCGGTAATATGGGCAATCCCAACTCAATCCCTTGCTCGACACCTCATCATAGTAGAGTAAATCCTCAACCTCACTTCCCCCTAACTTCTTGGTGCCAACCTCGCCGACCCATAACCACTTCAATTGCACATGCATGTTCTTTACCTCGAGCCCCGTCATTTCAATCAAGCGCCCCACCCGGTCTTGAAGGTTTACGATGGCGGAGTCGGTACTTATCTTGAACTCTTGCATGTCCCGCGATCGCTCCTGCGAGCTCTGGTTCGATCCTCTCTGAGTAGCTCCATTTGGTATCGGTGAGACTTTCTTGTGTACGAGAGCAAGCGATCATCATGCGACTTTGATTCATCGAGGCGGGTAGCAAGCTTCTTGCCAAGATGGATTACGATCAAGCGGTTGAATCGTGCAAAGTTGTCAACATGCCCATCTTGAGAACCAAAATCATGATAAACACGGGGTTACGATAACCTTCGTAATGTTACGGCTCATTAATCGAATAACCATAATTACGATCTGGTATGCCTTTAGGGCAGCGATAGAACCAAGAATCCTAGTTACTTTGTTGTTGATCTGAGGCTAAGGCACATCTTTGTTGTTGATAATATTGTTCATTGCTTGTGGTTGGTAGGGAATTGTTGTTCAAGTGAGTAGTATTGATTGGAGAATCGATCCATTTAGGCTCAAAGCGCAAGATCTTGGAAACAACAACAACACACTCCGGTATCTAAATCACCACCGCCACAACAATAGGTCGTGTGAATCTTTAGGCGTAAAAGAAAACAACAAGAAAATGCGATAAAAGCGACCTAAGCCCAAGCTTTGGTCAACTTACAAGATATTAGGCGTTACTCCCGACAGCGGCACCAAAATTCTTGATAGCAAAATACTTAACCGCTAACTTTTACCGGCCAGTGTCGGGTCAGCGGGAGTATAGTGGTCACAGTCGAATCCACGAGGAGTAATGTCTAAGTACCAGCGGGCGTTGAACTTAGTTCGAGGCCAAAATATGGTGGGGTGATATTATACTAATGCGAGAAATAAAGATTATACTAATGGTTGTACTTACAGATATTAAAAGGTATGGCGAACTATGATCCCACGAGCTACTTTTACCCCTTAGGAAGGACTTAACGAGGGGCGTGTCTTAACCGACCTACCTATCTATGTAGTTTAACGACATCCACGGGTGCCAACTCTAATTTTAGCGATTAGACTAAACAACTCGATCTAACCACCTATGTGAAGCTAACCGACTCTCCTTTAGAAAACCGATTATCCTAACATGATTAAGCTTTAGAGCTGCTCGAACAACGATGACAAACCTACATATTGGAAGCGGACCTAACAACTAGGCCGAATCTGCATAGCGATCCTAAAACCCCTTATCCCATCTCTCACATAAAATACATCTATAGGTTCGATGTGTGTGACGATGAACTAGGTGATCAATGTAATTCAAATATGTTAAAATATGTTTTAGGGCGTGGATTAATCGTTTAAACATAATATTCGCCTACACAATTCCTATCTCATCCCCCTTAGGGTTTTAGCTCGCTTTCACATAATTCGACTACACATGCAATTAGCTACTCATGATTATGCTAATGACGGAAAAAGAAAGGAAAACATGCTAGAAATAATAAAGAGAAATAATTTATTACCGTAAAATAGCGAAAAAATATGATCCACAATGTATGAAGAAATAATTGCACCAAAAACTTGAATCTTTTGATCTTAAAAGGAAATCTAAGCTAAAACAAGTGTGAAGAATCGAAGGAAGTTAACTATGGAATCATAGGATCAAAGGATGTTTAATCTACACTAAAATTGCACCAAAATCTCTAAGAAAAGTCTAAAGTTGGCTTGTGTTATCAAAATTACGAATGAAATTGCATATTTATAGTGCTAGGTCAATTTACATTCTTTGTCGGTCTCAAGCGCCCGGTTTGCAAAATCTTGATGATATTAGGGTTTAGTCTTGACAAACTAGCGTTTGCCGTGCCTTGAACGCCCGGTTCATGGATCGTGCCTTGAGGACAAGCGCCCGGTTTGTGGTACTTGAGCGCTTGTTTGTCTTGTATGAGCTTCCTTGAGTCGGGCTGAACCCATCCAAACACTAGTTTGGGGGTTATTTGGGCCTTCGGTTGTCTAAAACTCTAACTTTGATGTTTGATGCCAACTCTGTGAATGCGCCGGTTTGCATTGGCCAAGCGCTAGTTTGGCTAAGCAATTCAAGCGCCCGGTTTGAGGAAGAACAAGCGCCGGTTGCCTTGATTTCCTCAAACTTGACTTTTCTTCCACTTTCATTCTACTTTAGTGCCATGAACATGTCTCTTATTCAAAACATCGCTTCCGGGTTCTCGAGTCACCTAAGTCACGCAATAACATATCACGAACAAACACCACGCGTAGTGCAAAGACAAAGTGCTCGGAAAAGAGTCAAATATCACTAAAAGGCGGAGTTTACTATCGATATGGCGAGTTTAACTCCCGTGCGTATAACTCTCGATATTACTCTCAAGCAGGCCTAGAACTACCAAAAACATGCCAATAAAGTGATAAGCGGGGTTAAATTGCGCACAAAAAATCAGATAAAGTTGACTCCCATCAGGCCTCTAATTTTATTATTTGCCTCCTTAAAAGTTCCGTTGCCCTCTTACGACTAATCTTGCATCCTCCGGTGCATGTAAATTAATCAGTCTAAAGGAAAACTAGAGACTAAAGAGCTACAAGAATCAATAAAAGAATGCAATTTCTATTGAGTCAAATAGAAAATTGAATTTATGGAAAATGTGAGATAACTGTGATTATGATTATGAATTTGCTATATATCATAATTTACACTATATTTTGATTGATTCAATCAGAATAAAGAGTTCAAATATACACGCTCGTCATATTTATGAAACAAGCCGTAGAAGATAAATACGGAATATTAAAAATTCAATTTCCAACTAATTGATTTTGTAGCGATATCCTCGACCGCCCCCCCGCAATCCTGTGGGAAGAAATTTGAACACGGAGATTGGCCTTGAGAGTCAAAAACCGAGCCTGGCCCAAAGGTTTAGTAAAGAGATCCATAAAATTGGTCTTGAGAGTGATGAAAGAGATAGTAAGCTTGTGTGCGCAACAAGCTCCCGAACATGGTGAAAATCGATCTCGATGTGCCCGTCGGGCGTGGAAAGCAGGCTTATGGGCAAGATCGTGGCGTAATATTATCACACGAGTTTAGGCGGGGCCGTAAGGATATAGACATCTCATGCGAGGAGGCTACAAAGCCCTTGAACTTCGGCTGCGGTATTAGAGAGTGTCTTGTATTCGACCTCGATTGCTACTTTTGGAGACCGTGAAGTGTTGCATAGGCGCCCGGTGATAAGGTTGTTACCAAGGAATATCTGATGAAGCCCCAGCAGTGGCGGTTATCGGTCGGGCGCTCAATCGAGAATCGAGTAAGCATAGAGGAGAGAGAGAACACGAGAAAAAAAAACCGTTAAAGCGGTATGCTTGAGATGTCGGAGAATCGTTTCACAGCCATCCATTGAGCTTCTGTAGGAGAATGCATAAACTTACTAACTTTATGGATGGAAAACGCAATGTCATGGCGTGTAAAACTAAGATACTATAACCCACCAACAACTGTGCGATATAAAGATGGATCAGAACAAGCAGGTCCGGAATCATGAGTAAAAAAGTGAGTAGAAAGCGAGACATAGGGGTTTGACAAGGCTTAGCCTTGTCCATGTGACTCTGTTGTAATAATGCGAAAATATATACTTCATTTGAGTAAGTGTTGAAATATTACATAATATTAATATTACATAATATTTAATATTATGAATATTTCTTTTTTACCTTTGAATTTCGTGTAACACTTTACATGTACACATTATTTGTAACATTACATATTAATTGTGTGATATAAACAATTAATATGTCATAAAGTAAATCTAGTTTGTCTTATTATGTCCTAGCCTTTATGTCCAGCCGCATATGGACCGTCCTATCATATACTAGCCGCCTATAGCACTCATGACACTACTAGGACCTTTCTATCCATACTTGTATCTATATATACTCTTCTTTTATGATGAATAAAGACAAGTTGAAGTTTACTCAAGTATTATTACTTTCTCAAACTCTCTTCATGGTATCAAAGCGCTAAACTCCTTAATCCGCTGAATATCTCCTTAATCATTGAAAAATCTCATCTCATATCAAGAATGTCTTCAATATCCGAAGCTTCTTCACCCTCGGTAGAGTCCCAGCGACCTCGGCGATGGGGGTCATTTGAAAACTCTTGATTCTGAATCATAGACTTGATGGCAACAACTACATGCTATGGTCAATGTCTATGAAGATGTATATCTCGGCGAGCAAGATGGGATACCTATCGGCTCCAAACACCCCTCTTGGCCCGACCCCAAGTTTAAAGCATGGGATACGAGAAAATAACCAAGTCATGACCATCCTCACGAGGTCAATTGACAAAAGAGATCGATGAGAACTTCATGATGTATGATCTTTAAAGGAAATATGGGACAATGCCAGAGACCATTACTCAAAAGGACAATACATCTGAGGTCTATGATCTTGAAGCTCAAATCCAAAATTGTAGGCAAGGGGATCTGTTTGTAACTCAGTACTTGATGACGGTCAAATTATACCCGTAAATGTCATCAACATTATCCTTAAATCGAGATTAATAATGTATATTTCATATTAAATCACTCATTTATATTTATTATTTAATGTTAAGTGATTATTAATATGATATTTGGTATTAAATTTGTTTTTATTATTAAAAGATCGATTTATTGTGCGATAAATGCGATTTTGTAGATCACGACAAATCGAGAGGATTAATGTCATTCAATCAATGGTCTCAAGATAATAGAGGAAGAAAATCGAGCATTAAATGAAGGATTAATCGAGATCAACACGCATAGCGTGCGATGGGGAACAAGATAGGCGAGAAGCGTTTAACACGTGCGAGAAAAGGGCTCGGTCGGCCGAGGCCACATCGTTCGATCGACCGAGTGTGTGTCGGTTCGGTCACTTATGGGATTTTTGCGTGTATATCTTCTAGATCCTCCCTAGGTCGGTTACAACCTCTATATAAGCAGCAGCTACGAAATTTGTAAAAACATACCTTAGAATATCATTCAATAAAATCACTCTATTCATATCTTGATTCAATGTAGTTTATTGAGGGTGTTTCCAGCAATTTAAGGGCTGCAATATGTAAGCCTTTATTTTCTGTTTCTTTCTTTTAAGTAATTAATCCCTCCCAATTATGCTTTATCGTTTGAGTTAGTTAATCATAGCTAGATGATGTAGATCTGAGGCTATGGCGTTAGGGATGTGGCGACACCTTGTCTATGGGGATCCCGTAACCTCGTCATACACTTAGTATTTATTCATGAATCTACTTGATTTAATTAATGCGTATCTATGTTAGTTTATATGAATCTTTGTGCGAATTCTTGTTTAATCCGTTGTGTATGATGAAGCTTATTTGAGAGATACGTTCGGGGATGTGTCTGGGGGCGAAATTGATTCGGGTGACCGAATGAGTTCACTTTCGATCGACCGAGCCCATCTATTCGGTCGACCGAGCCTGTTTTATCCGTTAAATAGCCACGTCTTTATGGTTAGGTTAACTTAATAAATTTATTATCTCGGTAGGTATGGCTATAGCTCGTTACTCGCTTAGTTTAATTAAAATGTGTAAAAAAATACCAATATAAAACTCTTGGTAGGCTTATGAATTGATCTTGGACGTTCGGCGTTATCTAGGTAGAGTTTATATTTGGGGATTACTAACTTTTGATTATACATACGTCGTAGATTAGCATGAGACTATAACTTGGTAATTGCTAGTTGGGCGAGAGCTTGAGTAATCGTTTAGGAAATGCGCCTAACCATAGGAATGTTGCACAGGGCGAGGTGTGCAGTTAATATCGGCATCCTTAGAGTTGTAGCGTGTGACTTATATGAGATGGAGGCACCAAAAGGCGAAATCACGTAACAATACCCGCAGTGATCAAGTGACCTACGGTGCTAAGTCAAGTTAAAGAGGATGACTCCGTAGCCAATCTAAGATAGATACAAGCGGATTGGCGATTTAATAAGTTCGATTTATTATATAAATTATCTAGGTCCAAGCGATAAAGACTATAATTGGGGAGGTTAATTACGTTGTGTCGAGTCGTGTCTTTACTTTTCTTGTTTTATGTTGGTAAGTGAGACCGCCTCATGTCCTTGGCGTGTTTAATTAATTGTTTGTATATAAGATGATCCACAATTGGTTCCTGTGGGATCGACCTTGATTATTATAGCTATACTACGATGGGCCTAGTCCTCTTGCTAGTATTGGTTTATGGTGGTCAAGTATATTATAACTGATTGACCCGATCAAGTTTTGGCTCCGTTGCCGGGAACCAATGGTCAATTTTATATAAATAATTTTCTTATTCATGTCAAGTTTTACTGTTTTAGAGTCTGTTTTTATGTTTTGAGTCCATCTGGTTTATGCCTCTCTGTACGAAAATTCCAGATTCTTTATGAAAAAAATAAATAAATAAATTTATTCGATCGACCGAGAGACCTCATTCGATCGACCGAGAATTCTAATTTTTTGTTTTGTTCTTGTTACATTACTGTTTAAGCAGTTTACGATATGTGTTTTTAGTGCGGAATTTAGCGTGTCATTTATCCCGTATGTTTAATCCGTAAGTCGATAGCGGCATGGGAGACCATGTTAAAATCGATCTACGATGCATTTTGTTTTCTTACATTTGCGAAACCAGGAAAGAAATAATATGAGTCGATTAATTTTCAAGAGCGAGAAAATAACCCGACAAACATGTGGAGCTACGAATCTAAGATGGGAAGCGATGGAAGCAATACCATTAAAGCACAAAGATGGCTCGAAAAAAATCTTAAAGGCTTAAATTCTTAGTGGTACAATGTTGAAGGCAAGGTACTACCTTTTTTTGCTTATGTTTTACTACCTTTTGGTTTTTGAGCATAAGTTAGCCTATACATGAATCTTAGTAAGAATCTTTGCCGGAGTGGTTTGTAAGATTAATTTTATTAGTGTTGAAGGTTACGCCCCAAATCTGTCTCATCTAGAGGTGTAAGGCAACATGTAGTCGTTGAAAGAGCGGTGAATAAAGAGTTCCTCGTAGTTACATTTAAAATCTCTTTGTCTATGCATGAGATTAGCCCTACTTGCCATGGGAGCAACAAATTGTGTAGTTTAAGCATTCAAAATCTAAAGAAGGCGTTGAGTTTTGAGAGAACACAATCTTACGCTTTCGTTGAGTTTTATGGTGATGGCTTCTCGGTGAACCCACCTTAAGCGAAAGCGAGATTACGCTTTGGGTGACAATTTAGAAATCGGAGACTCTTGGTACATGGGTTGAAATGGTCTAACCATGGTGGCGAGTTTAACCGAGCCTCGGCTCAATCGACTCCCCTCGTGTGATATGCGTTCTGGCGGTTCAACAAGACTTAGCATAGCCGATAAGCCTTCGAGGCTAAGCGGGGCTTAATCTTGGCGGATTGGCACGAAGCTGTCATATATGTTCCAACGAATAAGGCAGGCGTGAGGCTTGCCTACATAACCGACCTTATTCGGATGCTAGATTCATTGTTTCTTATTGTCAAGGCCAAAACCATAATTTTAGCGAGTTTCTTAGAATTAACTAATTCCTAAAAGCGAGCCGAGGTAAGAGCTTTGGATAAATGGTATGGATAAATGTCGTTTCTATGTCTCACAACCAAGGGAAGGGTATTAATCCATAAAAGCAACAAGCCCACCTCTTATAGTGCGCGAAGGGTCAAAGTCAGCGATCAAGAATGATAAGCGACAAGGATACTTTTTGGAAAGTCAAGTGAGGACTTTAAACTCAGAACTACTTCTTTAAAACCCTTAGGATTTCTTTTTAGGATTATAGGTTTTGTTTTATTTGAGTCAAATAAAATAACGTGAAATATGTTGAGGTTTTTATTTTGCCGTGTTACGATGGCCATCGGGCTAAGGATGTGCAAAACTTTTTACTCAATATAGGCCACGTGAATTAGAGTTTCTTAGGAAGTCGAAATTGCTAAAGAAAAGAAATTTAGCAATCAATCTTAAGATGGAAGCATTAAGAGAGCTTGAGAATTATTGAAAATGTAACGAGAGAATGATTGGTGCGAACAAGAACAATTTTGGTCAACTTCCAAAATCTTTTGGAATGGTGATCAAGTGAAAATCAAAGTGATGTGCAATTCATTACGCAATTATCCTTATCTTTCCCTTTACACTTTTTCACCTTCAAACTTTTCGATCCTCTCTGTCCAATCCTTTAGCGATTTCACATTTCTAACCATTCTTTCATCGCCTCTCTTTCTTTCCATCCGTTTCACTCTCCCACCCAATCTCGATGCCTTAACCAACCCATAAACACAATTTCTTACCCACCACTTTATCTTTTCTTTAACCTTATGTGTATCTTTTTCTAAACCCATCATACTCTCAACCTCCATTTTGTTTACACAATACACATGTGTTGCGAATTTGAAATATTGCTAAGCTTTAATGATTATCTTTTATCATTTTCATTTTCATGATCTAGTTGAGGTAAGTGTAGCTCGACCACTAACTAGATTTTAAAGGTTTTGGTTCGATCAAAGTACAACTTATCTTTCTACGGAAGTTTTAAATTTCACATTTTTCCGTCTATTCCGGCATTTCTAGATGATAAGTTTTGTTACGACCTTGTTGATGACGGTTATGACTTTTCGTGATACATTGGGTTATTAGTAATTTAGAGGAGTAGCTACATCTCCTAAGTTGTTGATATCAATGCAAGCGAAAGTTTCTACGCTAAAGTATTTGATTTTATCTTTAGCCAATAGGTCGCATTCAATCAGTTATACCTTACCAAGTTTCTCTTTTATGCTGGATTGAATACCTTTTTGTTCCAGTCAACCTCGTGTTTTCCCACATGGGGTACTTCTTTTTTATCTTTGTCTTCTCCACCCGGTTTTAACAATATTTAGGCGGTGGAGGTTGTAGATGAAGACTACCATCTTTAGTTGCTTGTTTATTTTTCTTTCTATTTAGTATTTTTCTTTTTGGTTTCCCTTGTCATTGGTTGTATAAAATAAAGTGGCTTAAACTATTTTTAGGTATTTATACCTCATTCTTGCCACATTATTTTATAACTTCCATCGACATGGTATTATTAACGGTTTAAGTGGAGTTTATGCCTTATCTGAGTTTTCACTTGCTTCTCCACAACGTCTTGACATTTACTCCGATATTGTTCCTTTACTTGAGAGCCGTTTCCAGAGCTAAGTCTTTTTCTTAAATTCTCATTTATTTTTGTCATTGAGGAAAATGCCATGTTTAAGTGGGGGGTAGGAGACTTAGCTATGTTATAATTGAAAATTGAATGAAACGGCACATGATTGAAAAAATACCATATTATTTATCTCGTACCCTTAGAATTGTGAGTTCCTAGCTAAGAATTGATAGGAAAGGAACCAAGTTTCATGAGTACGTGATCATTTTATATTTATGTTAAGTAAATTTAAGGATATTCATGCCCGTTTTTGCAAGTAGTTATTTATTAATTACTCAATCGTGAATCAGTATACGCGCAAATCATAATAGCGAAGAAATTATGTGTACATTGCATAGATGATTGGTTATGTAGACTTAGTGTCGATACCTATTGGGTGATGTATTCTTATCGTCTTGCCAACAAAGCGGAGTAATAAGCTTGAGGCGTGCACGTGTTTTAGCAAAATATTGAACCTTTGGGCTTGTAGTAACATTACCAAAGTAGCCCGCTTGTGGTAATATTCGATGCTATACATGATCTAAGATGGGGATACTCTAAAAAGTTTTCTTCCTTGAGATTGATAGTATTTGAAAAATATGAAGATATGAAAAGAATATTCAACTCTTTAAGAGGCTTTGAGTAGTACTCGGTCTCCAAGTCAAAAACCTATAGATACGCTCTTGCTTATTGCTCTGGTGCTCTAACCATTGTGAGGCATAAAAGTATGAATCTTTGAGGTTGGTAGGTTGAGATTGCGAAGTTAGCATAAACTCTAATCTTGCCACATTTATATAAAACCAATGCACATGCACACATCACTTGATTCATAGTAAGTAGTGAATAATGGATATCTTATGAGCATGACTAGTATGAGTTGACTTGAGTTTCTTGTGTAAGTATGATTTGACCATAGAAAATGTTGTCTTGGGAATGACTTATTAATGCTTTGTTAAGGACGATCAAAGTCTAAGTGAGGGTAGTAGGAGACTTAGCTATGTTATAATTGAAAATTGAATGAAAGCGGCACATGATTGAAAAAATACCATATTATTTATCTCGTACCCTTAGAATTGTGAGTTCTAGCTAAGAATTGATAGGAAAGGAACCAAGTTTCATGAAATGCGTGATCATTTTATATTTATGTTAAGTAAATTTAAGGATATTCATGCCCGTTTTTGCAAGTAGTTATTTATTAATTACTCAATCTGTGAATCGAGTATACCGCGCCAAATCATAATAAGGCGAAGAAATTATGTGTACATTGCATAGATGATTGGTTATGTAGACTTAGTGTCGATACCTATTGGTGATGTATTCTTATCGTCTTGCCAACAAAAGCGGAGTAATAAGCTTGAGGCGTGCACATGTTTTAGCAAAATGTTAGACCTTTGGGCTTGTAGTAACATTACCAAAGTAGCCCAGCGCTTGTGGTAATATTCGATGCTATACATGATCTAAGATAGGGGATACTCTAAAAGTTTTCTTCCTTGAGATTGATAGTATTTGAAAAATATGAAGATATGAAAAGAATATTCAACTCTTTAAGAGGCTTTGAGTAGTACTCGGTCTCAAGTCCAAAACCACATAGATACGCTCTTGCTTATTGCTCTAGTGCTCTAACCATTGCGAGGCATAAAAGTATGAATCTTGAGGTTGGTAGGTTGAGATTGCGAAGTTAGCATAAACTTTAATCTTGCCACATTTATATAAAACCAATGCACATGCACACATCACTTGATTCATAGTAAGTAGTGAATAATGGATATCTTATGAGCATGACTAGTATGAGTTGACTTGAGTTTCTTGTGTAAGTATGATTTGACCATAGAAAATGTTGTCTTGAGGAATGACTTATTAATGCTTTGTTCGGGATGATCAAAGTCTAAGTGGGGGTAGTTGATGACGGTCAAATTATACCCGTAAATGTCATCAACATTATCCTTAAATCGAGATTAATAATGTATATTTCATATTAAATCACTCATTTATATTTATTATTTAATGTTAAGTGATTATTAATATGATATATGGTATTTAAACATTTTATTATTAAAAGATCGATTTATTGTGCAATAAATGCTGATTTTGTAGATCACGACAAATCGAGAGGTTTAATGTCATTCAATCAATGGTCTCAAGATAATAGAGGAAGAAAATCGGAGCATTAAATGAAGGATTAATCGAGATCAACATGGCGTGCGATGGGGAACAAGATAGGCGAGAAAAGCGTTTAACACGTGCGAGAAAAGGGCTCGATCGGCCGAGCCCTATCGTCGATCGACCGAGTGTGTCGGTTCGGTCACTTATGGGATTTTTGCGTGTATATCTTCTAGATCCTCCTAGGTCGGTTTACAACCTCTATATAAGCGACTCTGAAATTTGTAAAAACATACCTTAGAATATCATTCAATAAAATCACTCTATTCATATCTTGATTCAATGTAGTTTATTGAGGTGTTTCCGACAATTTAAGAACATGATATGTAAGCCTTTATTTTCTGTTTCTTTCTTTTAAGTAATTAATCCCTCCCAATTATGCTTTATCGTTTGAGTTAGTTAATCATAGCTAGATGATGTAGATCTAGAGCTATGGCGTTAGGGATGTGGCGACACCTTGTCTATGGGGATCGTATAACCTCGTCATACACTTAGTATTTATTCATGAATCTACTTGATTTAATTAATGCGTATCAATGTTAGTTTATATGAATCTTTGTGCGAATTCTTGTTTAATCCGTTGTGTATGATGAAGCGGCCGAGAGATACGTTCGGGGATGTAATCTGGGGGCGAAATTGATTGGGTGACCAAATGAGTTCACTCGATCGACCGAGCCCACCTATTCGATCGACCGAGCCTGTTTTATCCGTTAAATAGCGGCGTCTTTATGGTTAGGTTAACTTAATAAATTTATTATCTCGGTAGGTATGGCTATAGCTCGTTACTCGCTTAGTTTAATTAAAATGTGTAAAAGGAAATACCAATATAAAACTCTTAGGTAGGCTTATGAATTGATCTTGGACGTTCGGCGTTATCTAGGTAGGTTTATATTTGGGGATTACTAACTTTGATTATACATCGTCGTAGATTAGCATGAGACTATAACTTGGTAATTGCTAGTTGGGCGAGAGCTTGAGTAATCGTTTAGGAAATCGCGCTTTAACCATAGGAATGTTGCTGGGCGAGTTGATGGCGGTCATTTTGTGCCCGTTATTCTATGACCTTATCCCGATTCTAGTTTAAAGGAGCTATAATAGAGTAATATTAAGTCGTAATCGCTTAATTTGCATATGGCGAGAAATTCACGATTCATTATTTTGTATTAAGAGGTTTTATTATATTATTTGATGTTCTGAATTGTATTTCATGTGATATTTGTAGTAACCCATTGTGGAGCACAAGGATGGACTTGGAGAAGCTTTAATGGATCGCGAGCAAATTCGAAAGCCCAAGGCGGAAAAGAAGAAAGCCCGGTAGCACATCTGCGGCTCGGTCGGCCGAGCCTATGCATTCGATCGACCGAGTGGGCCTATAATCGAGAAAGAAGTTCGGCACATTATTTGAGTCGGTTAGGGTTGAGTGTCGGCATTTTAAGTCGGTTCTCTATGGCCAGGTGAGGCTCTATATAAACACAAGTCCTTTGTATTTTTATTATGCATTCACCACTATTCATTCATAAGAACATATAAGCAAATAAGGCTTGTGGAGGAGCTAAGGGTGCAAACATGTAAGCCACTAGTTCTTCATCTTGTTTTCTTTTAAGTAATCAATTTCCCAATTATGCTTTGATTGTTTGAGTAGTTGTGCATATCTAGATGATGTAGATCTAGGATATGGCGTTAGGGAGGTGGTGGTACCTTGTCTATGAGGATCCATACCTACGTCCTCTACCTAATATATTTACGGATGAATCATGTGTTTGATTTACGTGTGTTTAGATTAGTTTATATGATGTCACGATGATTATTTGTATAATCCGATTCGTATATGGCTTGAGAAATATGTTCGGGGATGTAAACCTGGAGGAGTAGACTCTCGGGTGACCGAGAGGTGTCACTCGATCGACCGAGCACTATTCGGTCGACCGAGAAGCTATCAAATCCGTTTCATCCGTTAATCGATCCACGTCTTTATGATTAGGTTAGCTTAATTGAATCTGTTATCTCGGTAGGTATGGCTATGGCTCGTCACTCGCTTAATTTAATTAAAGCGTGTGAAAAGGAAATACCGATATAAAACTCTTAAGTAGGCTTAGGAATTGATCTTGGGCGTTCGGCGTTATCTAGGTAGGTTTAATTAGGGAATTGCGCGCACCTTGTTACCGTAGATCGTAAACTAGCATGAGACTATAACTTGGTAATTGTTAGTTGGGCGAGGTTTGAGTGATCGTCTAGGAAATCGCCTAACCAAAGGAATGTTGCCCGGACGAGGTGTGCGGTTAATATCGGCATCCTTAGAGTAGTAGCGTGTGAGTTATATGAGATGGAGGCACCAAAAGCGCGAAGTCACGTAACAATACCACGGTGATATAGTGACCTATCGGTGCTACATCAAGCTTAGAGATGACTCCGTAGCCAATATAAATAGATATGAGCGGATTAGTAGTTGATGAGTTTTGTTGTCATATAAATTGTCTAGATCCAAATGATCACGGTTATAATTGGGGCGATTGATTCGTTATGTGTTTACATGTTGTTTATATGTTTGAGTGTGTCTTTCTTTTCTCGTACTTTATGTTGGTAAGTGAGACGTGTTTATCAAGCAGAAATAAATAGGTTGGCTATTTAAGTTAGGATCCACAAATTGATTCTCTGTGGGATCGAAGCCTCGACTCTATCTAGCTATCTTTGCGATTGAACCTGGTTCACTTGCTAGTGGTTATTTAGGCATCGAGTTAGTAATTTAACTTGACCTCAATCAAGTTTTTGGCGCCGTTGCCGGGGAATCAATGGTCAAGCTGCTTAAATGATCAACTTAATTATTTAAATCTTTACTGTTTTCTACATTACGGTGAGTAATAAAAATAATAAAAAATAAAAAAAAAAAAAAATTTTATATTCGATCGACCGAACTATGGTACTCGATCGACCGAGCCCTTTAAATGTTTTATCGATAGTTGTTTTCCCTGTGATTACATTTAGTAAGTTATAAGCCTAGAAGCGGTATGAGTAATCATCTTTGCTGTTAGTTCAATAACCGTTTGTTGTTTTTAGTATGATCACGATGTCGGAGGAATCACTAAAGCAAAGCTGTTCGACAAAATGTCATCACATCAGTCTTCTAGGGTTCAAGGGAGGAAGTCATGGTGTTGAGAACCAAAACCACACAAAAGCCGTTGACACCTAAACTCAAGGAAAGAATAGCAAAGATGAAGGCAAAAATTCACGAAGCCAAGAGGTCAAAAGAGTCTAAAGATGCTTACATATACTGAGGTATGTCAAGTTAAACCACTGAAGAGATTTCTTGATTCGGACTCGAGGATATGACTACATGCATCATATATCGGATATAGAATCGATTACGAGGATAAGCGTAAACATTAATCGCCTATATAGTCATCGGTCCTAGAGATGCGGCGCATATTGAAAATGAAGCTTCGGTTGATGCGAAACTAGATGACCCGGGAGCATTTATGGTAGAGGTTACCTTAGAAGGAGCATACCTAGGGTTGGCTTTGATAGATTACGGCTCGAGTCTGAACATTTTCGAAAAGTCTTTGTGATAGAAATCTGATCCTTACTCCCACGAATACTCCGTTGCAAGTTAGATTTGCAGATGGGACCAGAACAGTCATGTCTGGGAATATGTATAATATGATCATTGGCATAGGACAACTCAGGTTTAAGATAGATATAGTTGTGATGGATATAGATGAGCACCCTCATTTGCCCGATCATTTTAGGGAGAGCCTTTATCAACACTTGAGAGCCCTAATTCGTATGGCGTGAGATCACATTTTTACGATGCTAGAGGTTACGAGACCTATGGGACAAGGAATTGATTTCCTACTCCGGTGGCGTGAATGTTATAGGAGTTGGTAGTTCAAAACCGAGATATTACTCCAAGCCTAGGAAAAGTGTTGATGACAATACTGAAGGAAGAGATGAGACCACTTACGATTACGAGTCGTGAGAAAGGCATCAAGCACCTTTTGTTCTAGAAAATCATAATCTGAAGGCTGCCTTTCTCAGGACCCAAGAATAGAAGAAGCGAGACAAAAAAGCGAACTCGTAGAGTTCGAACTAAAAAGAGCTCATCTAGTTACGAAAATATTACGAAGATTGGAGCTTGCTTGGATGGGCCAGATTCATTGTCTCTTCGTTGAATTCACACCTCGCGGAAAGGCACTCGTGGAAAGAACAGATGAGACATTTTAGGTAAAGGCTAACGGGTGAAAACTTTGGCAAGCCAAGAAGCGATTAAGTGAAGCGGTGATGTTTTTCTTTGGAAAGTCGAGCTACCGACTTAAAGCGTAGAACTATTTCTATCCTTACGTTATTTTTATCTCTATTTTTATTTTAAATAAAAGTAGCATGAAGCGATAAGGAGTTTTTTTCTATTTTGCCGTGTTCCGGCTTATTTGTTGAGTTAAGGATGTGCAAAATAATTTTTTTATTGAAATCGTTTTTATGTGAAGTGAAGTGTAGTAATTGAATCTTTGTAAAAATTGTTGATTAAGGAAAGCGGTAATCGTTATTTTATGAATGCTTAGACAGTTGTTTGATTTATTCATGATAAGAATGAGGTTGCTACGTGCTTGGGACGATTTATTGGTTAGAGCAAAAATTTGCGGGTAGGAATTGCAAGAGTGAAATAATAAAATTTGGCATGGTTATATGTTGTAGTTAATTTACGGTGTGTCAAAATAATTAAAATGGTCAACACCATTAATTTCTACATATCCTCATTCACCTTTCCCTCTTCCCAACCATTCACCTTTTTCTCTTCCCAATTTCTTTATTCTTCCAATTCAAATTTTCAAATTCCACCTTTCCACCTCATCAATCCCCAACAACTTTTATCCACCAATCACATTCCACTTCTCAACTTCCATTTTTCTATTTAAACCACTCACCCTCTCTTTCATTTTCCTCAACCATTTCTCCATCACAATTCTTCCATCTCCTTTTTCTCCAAACCCTGTAGAAATCAAATGGAAATGTTAAAAATCTTCATCCATTTCACCATTTTCACTCACCTTGAAAAGCCTATCGAAATTTATTACGATCGATCAATTCGATCCACGGGAAGCATCTGAGCCAAAAGGCATTCTTTGTCAAAATCCCAACACTCGGTCAACCGGTGACCGCTCTCGATCGACCGAGCCGGGCTTCCCTCCGTTTCTTTCTTTGCTGTGGCTATTATCTATCGAGGATGCCACCCGGAAGGCCTTGAGCCGCTCGGTTCGTGGTGTTGAAGGCAACATCCAGTGATCAGCGGGGTACCACAATTAAGCTAGTCGGAGGTATACTCTTCATTTGTTAATCATTTTGTTAATGCCCCGTCCATCGAGCTCGAGGTTGGATTTGGGAATTGTGGAGGCGAGCTTTTAGAATTGGTGGAGCGCTATCAATGGCGTGATGTCGTGGCACCCCTGGCGAGTCAGCGTCAATTGGGTAAGAGAATTTTATGCTTATTTACTGCGTACACCCGACACCATATATCGTACATATTAAGTGGCCGACCAATTGTAATTTCTCCGGTGCGATTAATGCTTATTTTGGGGTGGATGTCTCGGAGGATGGGCCGGAGTATATGGCGACATTTGTGGTCCGATGCTTGGTTGGAGGAAGTTGGTGCCTATTTGGGAATAGAGTGGGCTATAGGGAGATTGCCCGCACTTTTGCGAAGCAGGACTTTAGGAGATGGGAGGATAAATGCCTTAATCGGCTTATCCGTTCTAATATCTTTCCAGCTAAGCATGTATCTACGGTCTACTATACCCATGCCACTTTGCTTTATTGGTTGTACATGGGATGGCCCGTGAATGTGGGGCGTTGATACGTAAGGAAATGACAGACGATGCTCTCAAGCCTCGGCACACTTTACCTTTTGGGTCACTGATCACTACATTTTGTGAAGGAGCCGAGTGCCCAGTGTTAGGCGGCGATTCCTATGTGGGACCAATGCATTCTATCGTTAAGTTCTGTCCCACCGCCTGTCATTCACGGTCACGATCAAGAACAAGAAGGGGAACCCGAGGATGATGCTGACGAAGCCGGCCCGAACAATTTGCAACTAGCACCATTCAATCTAGGATGGGATTAAGTATTTTGATTTGAGTGTTTGCATTTCCTTTAATTAACAAGTTCTTTTTATTTTGACTCAATTCTACTAGTATGTCGTGTTATATAGAGCAAGTGTCTCTGTTTCCTATATTCGAACTCATGTAATGTTTTGGACGTGCTGAAATGTATTGAAATGTAATCATTAATTAATGGACTTAAAAATGTTTAAGAAATTGTTATCCACTTTACGGTCCCTTTTTGAGATTATTATTGTTTGGACTAATCACATAACGAGTTTCAAGTTTTGTTTAAGATAAGTGTTGCGGTGATTACTTTTGTGCAAGCGGCCAATGCACATGCTGTTGAACTTTCTTTGAATTTCCAAGACTTATTTAACTTCCACGCTTATCAGAGCTAAGTTCCTTTTACGAGCTTGTTATTTGGATTTTATACATTGGGGACAATGCATGGTTTAAGTGGGGGGTACAAGTCACTTAGCTCAAATGAGTAATCCCATATATCAAATAATAAATAAAATGAGTAAAAAAAAATTTATTAATTAAAAATTTTGAACTTAGAATCACATTTACTTTTGTGAGTCCACGATAATTATATCTAATAAGAAATAACCCATATTTCATGAGTGCGTGATCACTTTATATGCGATTTCTTGATTAGTAAACTTAATGATATTCATATTGTCCGTTGCAAGTAGTTGTTTATTATTCACTTATTCAATAATTGAATCGAGTTGTACTAAACTTGTTATAAAAGGTAAAATTATAATGTGTACATTGCATAGATAATTGATTATGCTTACCTAGTGTCAAAGTTATCGTCGATGTGTTCTAAAGATTCTAGCCACAAAAGGTGAGTAATAAGCTTGGGACGTACACATGTTTGACAATGTTAAAACACTTGGGCTTGTAATAAGTTACCAAAGTAGCCTCGCTTGTGGTAATATTCGATGCTATTTTTATCTAA
The DNA here is from genome assembly GCA_026214975.1 of Gentiana macrophylla. Lineage (NCBI taxonomy): Eukaryota > Viridiplantae > Streptophyta > Magnoliopsida > Gentianales > Gentianaceae > Gentiana > Gentiana macrophylla. The sequence goes on from CM047817.1 coordinate 46,196,797, forward strand.
GATAGAGGATGCTCTAAAAAGTCTTCCTTCTTGAGATTGATAGTATCTGAAAAATATAAAGATATGAAAAGAATATTCAACTCTTTAAGAGGCTTTGAGTAGTACTCGGTCTCCAAGTCCAAAAACCCTATAGATACGCTCTTGCTTATTATTCTAGTGCTTCAAAAATCAAAAGGCTTAAGAAGTTAGAATCTGAAGTTGGTAGGTTAAGACTACAAAGTTTGCATAAGCTCTAATCTTGCTACGAATGTTTAAAACTCAATGCACATGCACACAACACATCGATTTATGATGAATAGTGGATAATGGATATCTGATGAGCATAGAGGATATGAGTTGATTCGAGTTTCTTGTGTCGGTATACGATGACCACTTGGAAAGTAGTTTATGGGAATAACTTATTGATATTTTGATCGGGACGATCAAAGGCTAAGTGGGAGGTAGTTGATAGCGGTCATTTTGTGCCCGTTATTCTATGACCTTTATCCCGATTATAGTTTAAAGGAGCTATAATAGAGTAATATTAAGTCGTAATACGCTTAATTTGCATATGATGAGAGTTACGATTCATTATTATGTATTAAGAGGTTTTATTATATTATTTGATGTTCTGATTGTATTTCATGTGATATTTGTAGTAACCCATTGTGGAGCACAAGGATGGACTTGGAGAAGCTTTAATGGATCGCAGGCAAATTCGAAAGCCCAAGGCGGAAAAGAAGAAAGCCCGATGTAGCACATAAGGCTCGGTCGACCGAGCCTATGCATTCGATCGACCGAGTGGGCCTATAATCGAGAAAAGTTCGGCACATTATTTGAGTCGGTTAGGGTTGAGTGTCGGCATTTTAAGTAGGTTCTCTATGGCGGTGAGGCTCTATATAAACACAAGTCCTTTGTATTTTTATTATGCATTCACCACTATTCATTCATAAGAACATATAAGCAAATAAGGCTTGTGGAGGAGCTAAGGGTGCAAACATGTAAGCCCTAGTTCTTCATCTTGTTTTCTTTTAAGTAATCAATTTCCCAATTATGCTTTGATTGTTTGAGTAGTTGTGCATATCTAGATGATGTAGATCTAGGATATGGCGTTAGGGAGGTGGTGGTACCTTGTCTATGAGGATCCCATACCTACGTCCTCTACCTAATATATTCTGGATGAATCATGTGTTTGATTTACGTGTGTTTAGATTAGTTTATATGATGTCTGATGATTATTTGTATAATCCGATTCGTATATGAAGCGGCCGAAATATGTTCGGGATGTAAACCTGGAGGAGTAGACTCTCGGGTGACCGAGAGGTGTCACTCGATCGACCGAGAGCACTATTCGGTCGACCGAGAAATTATCAAATCCGTTTCATCCGTTAATCGATCCACGTCTTTATGATTAGGTTAGCTTAATTGAATCTGTTATCTCAGTAGGTATGGCTATGGCTACGTCACTCGCTTAATTTAATTAAAACGTGTGAAAAGGAAATACCGATATAAAACTCTTAGGTAGGCTTAGGAATTGATCTTCGGGCGTTCAGCGTTATCTAGGTAGGTTTAATTAGGGAATTGCGCGCACCTTGTTACACGTAGATCGTAAACTAGCATGAGACTATAACTTGGTAATTGTTAGTTGGACGAGGGTTTGAGTGATCGTCTAGGAAGTACGCCTAACCAAAGGTATGTTGCCCGGACGAGGTGTACGGTTAATATCGGCATCCTTAGAGTAGTAAGTGTGTGAGTTATATGAGATGGAGGCACCAAAAGGCGAAGTCACGTAACAATACCACAGTGATATAGTGACCTATCGGTGCTACATCAAGCTTAGAGGATGACTCCCGTAGCCAATATAAATAGATATGAACGGATTAGTAGTTGATGAGTTTTGTTGTCATATAAATTGTCAAGATCCAAATGATCACGGTTATAATTGGGCAGTTGATTACGTTATGTGTTTACATGTTGTTTATATGTTTGAGTGTGTCTTTCTTTTCTCGTACTTTATGTTGGTAAGTAGACCGTGTTTATCAAACGAAATAAATAGGTTGGCTATTTAAGTTAGGATCCACAAATTGATTCTCTGTGGGATCGACCTCGACTCTATCTAGCTATACTGCGATTGAACCTAGTTCATTTGCTAGTGGTTATTTAGGCATCGAGTTAGTAATTTAACTTGACCTCAATCAACGAGGTGTACGGTTAATATCGGCATCCTTAGAGTCGTAAGCGTGTGAGTTATATGAGATGGAGGCACCAAAAGGCGAAGTCACGTAACAATACCACAATGATCTAGTGACCTACCGGTGCTAAGTCAAGTTAAAGAGGATGACTCCCGTAGCCAATCTAAGATAGATACAAACGGATTGACAGTTAATAAGTTCAGTTTATTATATAAATTATCTAGGTCCAAACGACAAAGACTATAATTGGGGAGGTTAATTACGTTGTGTCGAGTCGTGTCTTTACTTTTCTTGTTTTATGTTGGTCGTGAGACCGCCTCTATGTCCTTGGCGTGTTTAATTAATTGTTTGTATATAAGATGATCCACAATTGGTTCCTGTGGGATCGACCTTGATTCGCTATAGCTATACTACGATGGGCCTAGTCCTCTTGCTAGTATTGGTTTATGGTGGTCAAGTATATTATAACTGATTGACCCCGATCGTGCTTTCATCACCTAGATATGTTGGAAACTCACCAATGGAATGATGTGCGGGATTCTACCTTGTGCAGGGGACATCATTGAGAAAAAGAGGGTATTCAAGTTCCTCACTAGACTGAACCCATCTCTTGATGATGTTAGAGGAAGAGTCCTTGCTACTAAACCACTCCCAAATCTCAAGTCTGTGTTTGCTGAAGTCAAACATGAGGAAAGCAAGAGAAAAGTGATGCTGGAAAGCAACCCTGCTGATCACCCTACTGAGAGCTCGGCCAGCGATGGTTGTCGGGAAGCTTTGTTGAGGTTCTTGAGGTCTCTGAAGGCCTCTTGAGATGACAGAAAATTGTTCTGTGACCACCGCAAGCGTACAAATCACACAAAGGACAATTCTTTGGAAACTACATGGTAAGCCTAACTCCTCAAAATCCTCCAAACCAACCGAGGAAATCCAGGCGAGACATGTCAATGAAGAAGAGAACAAGGACACTTTGCTTTGAATGCTCGGTTCTTGCCTTCAAAGCCTTCCTTGCTCGGCAAAAAAAGGAAGGTAGTTCCATCAACGACACAACGACTACTCATGCTAAAAGCAGTACATTCCACTCACCTCTCAAGGTAGTGATACTTGGATTGTTGATTACGGGGCATCCTCACATATGATCGGTAACAAAGGCTTATATCTCACCTTAAACCACAATCGGATCCACAATATTAAGATTGCTGATGGATCTATTTCCTGTGCACAAGGTTTTGGAAATGTTAAACTTACTGATAAGATCTGCTTACAGGATGTCCTGTTTGTTCCAAAATGAGACTGTAACCTTATATCTGTCAGTAGACTTACTAAGGACCTAAATTGAGCAGTCTTGTTTAATGACAATCAGTGTATATTCCAAGATCTTTCTTCACAGGAAGTGATTGGGAGAGCTAAAGCTTGCTCAGGATTGTTTGTGGTCAACCATGCTGAAGACAGAAGACCAAAGACTGAAACAGCCTCGGCAGCCTGCAACCAAACCTTAGACAATATCATCCTCTGGCATTATAGACTAGGTCATCCAAGTTTTGGTTATTTAAGGTCTGTAATTCCTGAGTTGTTTAAAGGATGTAACCTCAGTGATCTTCAATGTGATATCTGTCAGTTTGCCAAACTTACTAAATCTGTGTATACTAAAATACCTTACTTACCTTCCACACCTTTCACTTTGATTCATAGTGATGTATGGGGACCCTCAAGAGTTAAAAGTATAACAGGGAAGAGGTGGTTTGTCACCTTCATAGATGACCACACCAGAATCACATGGCTGTTTTTGATGATAGATAAATCTGAAGTTGGAACCATCTTACATGAATTCTATAACATGGTATCTACTCAATTTGACACTAAGATTAAAATCTTAAAAACAGATAATGCCCTGGAATACTATGAGTCCAAACTTAGCACCTTCCTGAATGATAAGGGAATTGTTCACATCAGTAGCTGTGTAGAGACACCTCGGCAGAATGGGGTTGCTGAGAGGAAAAATAGGCACTTACTGGAGATGGCTAGATCAATCATGTTCACCACACATGTGCCAAAATACATGTGGAGTGAAGCTATATTAACAGCCACATATCTGATCAACAGGTTACCCAGTAGAGTGTTAGGTTTCAAGACTCCCATCCAAACCCTGCTGACAACTCATTCATGCCCTTATCTCATTGCTAACTTGCCCTCAAAGATCTTTGGATGTACTGTGTTTGTCTATATTCATGCCCAACACAGAAGCAAACTTGATCCCAAAGCTCATAAGTGCATCTTCCAGGCTATGCCAAAGGCGAAAAGGGTTACAAGTGTTCTTATCCCACTTGACAAAAGATTTTACAATTCTATGGATATAAAATTCTTTGAAAAAACCCTTACTACAAAAACCCACTCTTGAGGCATCCACAGATGGCAACCTTATTGAAATTGAGCTCACTCCAATCCTCAACCAACTCCTCGGCGAGACACGATACTCATCATCCCATCGCACCTCAGCAGATTCTGAACCTCAGCGACTCTCACGAGCCCCAAAGATCTCACCGAACCTCATTTACCTCTCGAACTCTCATCGAACCTCGAGACCCTCATCAACCCACTGAACCTCAGCAGCCTCCTGAGCTTACTGACCCTGCTCATTCCACTAATATTGATGATGAGACCCATTCTTTGTCCGAAAAGGGAAAGAGATCATGCACTAATCACTCTATTCATACTTATGTGTCTTATGATCACTTGTCACCTTCTTTTGCTATGTTTACACAGGACTTGGATTCTCACTCCATTACTAAGAATATACATGAAGCTCTTCAACATGATAGGTGGAAGGCAGCGGTCAAAGCTGAAATGACTGCTCTTCTTGACAACCATACTTGGGACCTCACCACTCTTCCACATGGAAAGAAGACAGTCAGCTGTAAATGGCTGTTCACTATCAAGTACAATGCTGATGGTACTATTGACAAATACAAAGCTAGACTGGTTGCAAGGGGATTCACTCAAACATATGGACTTGACTACAAAGAGACCTTTGCACTGTGGCAAAGCTAAACACCTATCCGTGTATTGATCTCACTTCTTTGTCCAACTTGGTGGCCTCTCCACCAATTGGATATCAAGAATGCTTTCCTAAAAGGTGACCTTCTTGAGGAAGTCTACATGAATGTACCTCTTGGTTTTGCCAACACTCACACTCGAGGAAAGTCTGCAACCGAAAATCTCTACTATATGGCACTGAAGCGGTCCCTCGAGCCTGGTTTGGCAAACTTACTACTATGGTTAAAGTTCTTTGGATATCATCAATGCAACTCGAGATCACACCATGTTTATCAAAACAACCAACCGAGAAAAGATCCATTCTTATTGTCTATGTGGATGATATCATCCTTATCGGGTGATGACCTGCTTTGAGATCCACCAATTGAAGACCATACGGAAAAAGTGTTTCAAGTTAAAGATCTCAGGATATCTCAAGTATTTCCTTGGCATGGAAATAGCCGAGAAATAACCAGGGTATCTCGGTCTCTCACAGAGAAGTTTGTCTTTGGACTCTTTGAAGGATCTTGGCATGTTAGGGTGCAAACCTGCTATCTCTCCAGTAGACCCAAGTAATTCTCTAATGCATGGTAATCTTGCTATCAGAAAGGATCAATTTCAGAGACTTGTAGGAAAACTCATTTACCTCTCTCACACAAGACCTGATATTGCATATGGAGTTAGCCTTGTCAGTCAATTCATGCATTGCCCTACTGAGCAACATTGGGATCTTTGTCTCAGAATATTGAGATACTTAAAGTCAACTCCTGGCCAAGGCTTACATTTCACTAAGTCTACTGAGAGATCCATTAAGGTCTACACTGATGCTGACTGGGCTGGTTGCCACATAGACAGAAGACCTACCACAGGCTACTACTCATATGTATTAGGTAATCTTGTCACTTGCAGAAGCAAGAAACAGCCTACTGTATCTAGAAGTAGTGCTAAAACTGAACTCATGGCACTTGTTTTGGGCATTTGTGAAGCACTGTGGATGAAAAGAGTCCTTACTGAACTCCAGCAACCTCCTCAACAACCCATCATACTCTGCTGTGACAATAATTCAGCATTATGCATGGCAGAGGATCCTGTTCATCATGATAAAACAAAACATGTGGACATTGACAGACATTTTCTTAAAGAGAAGATTGATGCACATATCATTCAACTTCAGTATGTTTCCTCAGCCGACCAAAATGCTGATATTCTCACAAAGGCCATTCCACCTCTTATGTTACAAGAGACTGAGTAGCAAACTTGGTTGTATAAACATATACAACCCTTTTTGAGGGGGTGTGGAAATATTACATAATATTTAATATTATGAATATTTCTTTTTTACCTTTGTATTTCGTGTAACACTTTTCTTGTACACATTATTTGTAACATGACATATAAATTGTGTGATATAAACAATTAATATGTCATAAAGTAAATCTAGTTTGTCTTATTATGTCCTAGCCTTTATGTCCAGCCGCATATGGACCGTCCTATCAAATACTAGCCACCCATAGCACTCATGACACTACTAGGACCTTTCTCTCCATACTTGTATCTATATATACTCTTCTTTTATGATGAATAAAGACAAGTTGAAGTTTACTCAAGTATTATTACTTTCTCAAACTCTCTTCAGTAAGATATGGGCCATCAGAGTGAGGGAGAACATCAATGCCAAGGAAATAAGAGAGGGAGCCAAGATCCTTGACCAGGAAATGGTTGGCCAAATAAGCAATAACCTACTCAACAAGATAAGATGAGGATCCAGTAATAGTAATATCATCAACATATATAAGGATGTAGACATGAGCACCTGCATGAGAATAAATATAAAGAGGAGTGTAAGCCTTCGAGCCAACAAAGCCAAACCGAGAGAAGACATCTGTAAACCGAGAAAACCATACGTGAGGGGCCTGACGAAGGCCATAAAGACTACGACGTAAGCGGCAGACATAGTCAGGATAGTCAGGTTGTACAAAACCTTGAGACTGCTGCATAGAAACTGGCTTGGATAAATGCCAATGGAGAAAGGCATTTTGAAAATCAACCTGTCGTAAAGTCCAACCATGTGAAATAGCAAGAGACAAGCAAACAAATAGTTACCGATTTGACAACAGTACCAAAAGTCTCATGAAAGTCAACACCCTGTGGCTAATGAAAGCCCTTGGCAACAAGGCGAGCCTTGTACCCTTCCAAGAGACCAACTGCATGATGTTTGGTTCAGTAGACCTACTTATTACCCATAATATTCATATGAGGACGTTTAGGAACAAGTTCACATGTGTGATTGTGCATAAGCGAATTAATCTCCTCTCACATAGCATTACGCCAATAGGATTTTTGGAAGCTTCAGTGTTAGAAGTAGGATCGGTAGTGGAAGCGGTGGTTACTAGGGCTTTGGGTAGAGGATAACGAATATAATCAGGCATGTTTACGAGTTTGAGAGAGTTGGTTTTGGTTCGAGTAACCATAGGGTGAGGCGGAGGTAGGGGGACTCAGCGTAGAGGACGAGGAGGTTGCCGAGGTGAGAGAGGAAGCCGAAGCTAGGGAGGAAGGCTAAGCAGCCGGAGAGTCGGGTTGGGTAGGGGAAGGGTTCGGCTCAGGGGATGTTAGGACAGCAGGAATCATGACATGAAAGGGAATCGTGGGAGAGTCCGAGATCGGGATGAAGGATGATGTCGGAGAATACAGAAAAACAGTCTCATCGAAGACCACATGGCGAGCAACACAGACACGGCCACTGACGAGGTCAAGACACTTGTATCCATGGTGAGAAGGACTATAGCCGAGAAAGATACACGTGGAGGAACGGAAGTCGGTTTTATGGTTCTTGTACGGGTGAAGATAAGGCCAACAGACGCACCCAAAAACATGAAGGAAGGAGTAATCAAGAGGTCGACGTTAAACCATTTTGAAGGGTGTTTTGCTGTTAATGGCAGTAGAAGGAAGACAATTAATAAGGTAGGTAGCGGTTATGAAGGCATCCTCCCAATATGGTAATGGAAGATTAGACTGGGCAAGTAAAGAAAGACCGACTTCGACTATTTGGCGGTGACACCTTTCAATGGCGTCGACTTGCTCATGGGTGTGAGGGCAAGATAGGCGATGTTGAATGCCGGGGGAGGTGAGAAGTGTGGACACACAACGATACTCACCTCCCCAATCAGTTTGCATGGATTTTAATTTAGTATTAAATAGACGTTCGATCATAGCAAGAAACGAGGGGAAAATGGTTCCGACGTCAGATTTATTTTTCAAGGGATACAACCATAAAATTTTCGTATAATCATCAAGAAAGCTAACGTAGTAATGAGATCCATAAATAGAGGGTTCCGTACACGGACCCCAAACATCTGAATAAATCAAATCCAAATGTGCAGTAGAAGTAAAATCAGATACATATAAAGGTTGTTTATGACTCTTAGCTAATTGACACAGGGCACACACAACATGTGGTGCTTTATTAGGAACATAAATAGAAAGACGATGCAAAACTTGACGAAGGACGGGGTACGAGCAGTGACTGAGACGTTGATACCATGTGGTGGAGGGAGTGACAGATGAAGTAAGGACCTGAGAAGGAGGACGGTTGAATGAGGTGGAGAAGTGGTATAGTCCATCTTTCACATATCCTCTAAGATGGATGCGACCTGAGTAATCCTTCACAAGAAAATACGTGTCATGGAATTCAAATCGAGAGAGAATTTTCGAAGTAAATTTATGTCTGAGATAAAAGATTATGAGTAATAGATGGAGTCACCAAAATGTTAGACAAATATAAGGTTTGGCAAGGGGGATATACAGAAGATGAACCAAAATAAGAGATTTTCAAACCTGTACCATCGCCGACATGAACCTGATCGGTACTATTATAAGGTTCAGAGGATAAGTTCAAATTCGAGAAATCTGATGTAAGGTGATGAGAGGCCCTGGTGTCGGGTATCCATTCATGATTTGGTTACTGGTAAGGGTACGCCATATAAGCTTATGATGGCTGTGGTGGCAGAGGACGTGGAGCCGGGGGGTAGGAATACTCGAACCGAGAAAAATACACATCGCTGCTTTATGTGTCCATGTTTAGCCTGATTTGGCATGTAGGTAGGGATGATTGATCATTCGAATATTGCCCGAATAGTGCCCGAGAATATTGGAGACGTGGACCACCTCATCCACGAGACACACCCTGGCCAAGGGGAAGAGTTAAAGCCATGGCCACATTGGAAATAAGCCTGCTGCTGCTGATTAGAGGCATCATATTTGATGCGGGCTATTGGGATTGGGACGAGGAGCTGGCCGGAGAAGCAGGAAAGGCGACGACGGGCTTGTGATGCTGGAGCCGTGATTCAGCTGTTAAAAGTAGAGCATACACCTCGTCAAGAGTAATGGAGGTCCGGTCCGAGATCATAGTCGCCAATGAATCATAGTCAGGCCCCAACCGGCAAAGAGATAGGCTATATGGTCATCGGTATTCAACGGATGGCCGGCGAGTGCAAACTCGTCAGAAAGCTTCTTAATTTGGAAATAATAGTCAGAAGCGGAGAGTTGATCTTTCCGGGTGGATGCGAGTTCGTCCGTAATTGAACCAATTTTGCACGAGTCTGTGAGGCAAAGGACGCCTGCAATGATGAACATAGCTTCACCGACATAGTTGCGGTACACACTTGGGCAATCACATCTTCTCTTAGGGAGGAAGTAAGCGTGCTTAAGATCAAATTTTCAGTCTTGGACCAATCAGCCTAGGCAGGGTTGGGTTGCGGCTGGCCATCGGTGTCGGTGATGGTGAGAGAAGGCGGCTTAATCGAACCGTCGACATAACCGTAAACTCCCTGCCCTTTTAGATAAGGCTGGACTTGAGCAAGCCACAGGTGGAAGTTTTGGTGTGTTAGCTTGAGAATATGGATGGCAGAGGAAGGTGTGAAAGAGGGGTAAGAGGTGGGGGTGGAGTCGCCGGAAGTCACAGTGCCGCCGGACATGGTGGTGAGGAAGAAGAAGATAACGCTGTTACTTTTTTTTTTTGCGTCAATTTTTTGTTTGTTTGTGTGTGGTTGTATAAAGAGTGTAGTGAGAAGCTTAAGAGTGAAGAAGAGGATATTTCCGGAGTAGTAAGGAAGAAGAAGATAAGAAGGGATTGCCGGAACGCTGTTAGATTTTTTTTGTTTGGACGAGAAGAGATCCAGAACGGAGGAGGGTAGGGTTTGAGATCATTGGCATAATACGGGGAGAGGAAAATTGACCCGCTCTGATACCATATCATAATTTTGAACACTGTTTTCATTGATTCAATCACAATAAAAAAAACGGGTGGTGGTCCTAAAGGACAACTTTACATCTTAAATGAAGAATAGGACAAAAAAAATAATATTTGGTTGAGAAGGACAAAAAAAAAAGAGATGTACAAAAATACCCTTAATGATAATATTTTTTTTTTCTTTTCACATTAAAGTCGTGCTGGTGTTACTACGTGTTGGTGTTACTATGAGTTACTACATTATGTGTTACTATGTTTAAGGGTGTTTCCATTGCTTTCTATACCCTACTGGGGAAGGGGAACCCCAATAGGGGATTTGTGTACCTTAAGATCGTGCATATTCATAGAAAAAATGCCAAAACGTTACTCTTTCTATACCCTACTTGGAAAGAGACCAAAACGCAGCCACTGAACCAGGGACAAGAAGCCTCGCCACATGTCGGAGACCAAAAAAACAGAGATAATAACCACCGGCGGCGACATCATGGAAATCAGCGGCGAAAAAGCCGAATCCATGGAAATCAGCGGAACCAAATCGCCAGAAAAAACAGAGAAAAAAGCGAGGAGAGCCAAATCGCGGAGACCAAATCAGTGAGCCAAATCGCGGAGACAAGTTTCTGCTTTTTTTTGCTCGAATTAAGCAAGAGAGGTTTTTCTGCTTTTTTTTCCTCTGCGTTTGAATCGGAGAGTTTGAATCCTCGAATTAAGCCTCCATCATCGAATTAACCCTCCTGCGTTTGAATTAAGCCTCCATCATCGAAAAAAATGCACATTCTATTTCGGCGTTTCTTTTCCTGCGTTTTTTTCCTCTGCGTTTCTTTTTACAGAGCATCGAATGAAGGAGATATGGGGATGATTTTGGAGAATCGTAAGGATTCTTCATTGAATGAGGCATGAATGAAGAAACAACGGTGGGGTTTTTCAATTTGCAGAGAAGAGAGAGAGGATTGAGGCTAGGGTTTTCTACATTTTGGGATAATGGAGGCTAGTTATAATTATAAAGGGTATTTTTGGATTGACATTACTTTTTGTCCTTCTCAACCATTGCATTTTTTTGTTGTCCTTTTTACATAAATAAGATGTAAAATGGTCCTTTACAACCTTTTCCTATAAAAAAAAAAGTACATATATATAGGCTCGTCTGACTTATGGAACAAGACGTAGAAGATAAATACGGAATATTAGAAATACAATTAGATAATTATTCCACCTTATTGATTTATGTAACGATATCCTAGCTAGACACTATTTGACTCCATGCTCTTGGACAAGAGTATTATGATGGATATCAGATCAAGGCTAAAATTCGTGAATCTTTGATTGGTTCAATGAGGTTGAATGGTTCTTTGAGATCGTGAAGGTTAGTGATGAAAGAAAAGGACAATCGTCCGTATCGTGGCAGAATCTACGAGAGGAAATATTCCGCCTTCACCAACCTCTAGTTCAGTATTAGCCATTGATGAGATAGATCTTACAAAAACGATTTATTTCACACGACTAAACTCAGAATCTCTACCGGCCAGTCACTATTTGAGTGCAATATAGGAAATCGTCCAGTAGCATTTTACACTAAATAATTCTTGCATCTAAGTACAAGGTGTAGCATTCATGGCTCGTTACGTCAGGCAAGAGCGCAAGGCAGTACAAGCCATTATGTCTTTGGTAAATGTGCAAGAGATGGAGGCAAGATCCGAGGCATGATTATCTCAGACACCACTGCGTGAAGCATTCACTAGACGATCTATGTCATGCATGGTTCAAAGTCTCGGCCGAGTCGGCTCCGACTCGGTCCATACCGATACAAAGTTACAAATCCATCTCGTGATTGACTTGAATCTGATTCATATCAGTAAAAATCAGTCGATTTACACCGATACAATGCATCGAGACCATAAATCTGCCTATATTGACCGAGTTTAATTTTGAAATCCAAGGGCCGATACCCAAGCTATTAAGGCGGATGAAGAGGAAGAAGATCGAAAAGTTGAAGCCCACAACAATGGCGTTTTGGAGCTGTTCCATGGTGGCACCTGTGGTGTAGACGCCGGAAATAAAGTGGAAAGCTCACGCTGATCCATATCTTTGAGTTTCACAGATGAGTTTGTCTCTCCGTATTCGGTCTGCTCTTTCTCTTTTGTTTTATTTATTTTTTTTTTTTTTTTGGGCAAAATATGTTTTATTTGTTAACAAAAGCAAATTGATTCTAATAAAAGTTGTGCTGAGTCGTAAATACGTGTGTTAATGATTTTTTTAACTATTCTCATAAATCTCAAGACGGTAAACATGTTCACATAGGAATTCCTTGAAGATGTTATGTGATGATGATGCATTTAACTATTTATTCTAGATTTAAAATGTATTTTGTTGATTTGATGTAAAAACTATGAGTATCATGTCTTATTTGGATAACGTTACGCGTCTGCGCATATTTTATTGTATTTAATTAAAAAAATGATATTGATGATTGTTTTGGGACATTTTGATGTTGTGTTTACTTATATATATATATATATATATATATATATATATATATATATATATATATATATATATATATATATATATATATACTTTTTGGATATTAGTTATAAGGCCATCGTTAGAGAATTAATGATCATTTAGGACACTCCGAAATCTTATTTAGTTATAAGGACATTCTAATTTTAAGAAGGAAACTTATTTATTTATAAGGACATTCTAATTTCAAGTGGATAAAGAAGAAGGAAAAAAAGGAAGGAAGGAAGGAAAAAAAAAAAAAAAAAGGAAGCTCTGGATGGAGGAAAAAAAAAAGCGCTGATGTTTGTTTTTTTTTTTAAATTTAAATTCACCATATTTCTAAAGGTTGTATATTTTGATCTAAAACTCGGATTGTCAAAATTCTTAAGGATACGGTTTGATGTCTGATGCAGTGTCTGATACAAGGATATTGATGACTTATGCAGTGACATTGATGTCTGATGCAGGAACATTGATGACTTATGCAGTGACATTGATGTCAGATGGGACATTGATGACTTATGCAGTGACATTGATGTCTGATGTAGGGACATTGATGTCCGATGCAGTGACATTGATGAATGATGCAGGGACATTAAGCTGAACAAGATCGTCAAATGATTCAAGATCGTGTTAAAGAATTGAGGGATTCCACAATGAATCCAATTATCAGGAGGGCACAAACAACGTGTGGCCATTACAAGAGTAATAGTGAAGAGTCTTTGTAGTTTCACCAAACTTGTACTTCTATCCATATTAAAATCTCCACATTTGGAGAAATGCAAAACAAGAGCAGAGCTGACTGATGCAGTTGTTAGGTTTTATGCAGTGACATTGATGTCTGATGCATGGACAATGACGACTTATGCAGTGACATTGACGACTTATGCAATGACATTGATGTCTGATGCATGGACATTGATGACTTATGCATTGACATTAATGTCTGAAGCAGTGACATTGATGACTATATTTACAATTAGATAACTGATGCAATGATATTGATGTCACCGCATATACAACTTGATACACACATTTGATAACACTGTAAAGTAACTTTATTTCTTTGTTATCTTTAAATATTTGATTGATGTTGGTTTATTTGACTAGTGTTGGTTTAAATTTTCGATAACTTTGTAAAACAACTGTATTTCTTTTGTTTTTTTTTGGTTTAAATGCATATTTTTACAACCAAAGGTATGCATAAATTGTTACAATAACACGTCACTGCATAAATCGTTACAATAACACGTCAGTGCATAATTCGATACAATAAGACATCACTGCATAGATCGCTACAATAAGAAGTCACTGCATAAATCGCTACAATGAGACGTCATTGCATAAATCGCTACAATGAGATGTCACTGATCAAGGTTGTCAATGGATCACGGCGGTCAATACATCATGGGAGCCAATGAATCGTGGCGGTCAATGCATCGGGGTGGTTAATGGATCCCGGTGGCCAATGCATCCGGGTAGGTGGTCAATGCATGACGGTGATCAATACGTCACGTTGATTTTTATGAACAAAAAAATTGATTTTATGAAATTTATTCGGAAAAATATCAAATTTGATTTTAGAATAAAGAAGACGAAAAAATATGAATTTTAGTGAAAAAATTATGATGATCCGAGTTTTAGATCAAAATATATGACCTTTAGAAATATGGGTCAATTAAAAGAAAAAATATAAAAAAAAAAACCCACCCACACGTTCAGTAATTTTATTTTTTTTTATACTATGAACGTTTCTTTTTTTTTTCCTTCTTCCTCTTTATCCACTTGAAATTAGAATGTCCTTATAACTAAATAAGTTTCCTTCTTAAAATTAGAATGTCCTTATAACTAAATAAGATTTCGGAGTGTTCTATTACCCCTAATAAGTTGAAAATCAGTCCTTTTAAATAATTGGCCCTATTTTTTTTTTATAGATTTTTTTTCAATTTTTTAAAGCATTTATGGGAGAAAACTCGTCTCGTCCGAAACGATACCGATACGCGACGATTCATGTGAGTTAGTGATCTCCGAGTCGGTGACCGAGACTGTGACTATGAATGGAACCTATGAGAATGGAAAGATCTTGTGGACTACCATAAGAGTTTTCGGTTCTAGTGAGAAGTGGAAAATTGTTAGCTTAGATATGGCGAGTGACAAGTATGAGGAAGTGCAAGGGCCATGTTATGAAGCCAACGGTTATTATTGTGGAATCGGATTGTTTTGTGTCTCCCTTTCTATGCTTTGTGAGTATTACGGAAGGAAAGCGGATTTATGGGCGATGGACAAAAATGGAGTTGAAGAGTCTTAGTCTAAATTAAGTGTTTTCCCTTCCTGCTGCAGAGCCCTACTTTGTGAAGAGGGTTGTATGCATTTTAGGAGACGGTGAAGTAGTTTTGGAAGACAGATCGGGGTTGATTGTATACGGTACTAAAAGAAATATTTTGGGAATATTCAGTTGGACGGTTTCAGTTCATTATGTGGATTTTTCGTGTATGTTGAAAGCTTGGTGTCACTTAATTAATCAAAGATTGTAGTAATGCTATGTAGTTTTAATGTTAGTCAGTGTGGTTAGTTTAGATTTGTAAAATTCATTTTGAGGCAATCTTATGATGATCTGCCCTCTCTGGAAGAACTGAATCTTTGATCTTTAATTTAAGTTTGATTGAAAAGTTTATGTATTGCTTCGTCGTGTCATAGGCTCCATTCCACAAACAAATCAATTCAAATCTCTATTTTTGGCCAACGGATTACCAAAAAAAAAAATAGCATCTATTATTTTTTTCCTTTTGGCATCTGTTCCACATCTATTTTTCAGGTATGATTACAGACAGATCATTGTAGCAATCACAACTTGAGGCAGCAACAGCAAAATCCAAAAACACAACAAGAGTCTCGGAAGAGCCGAAAAACACGTGCGCCGAGGAAATCACATGCAAATTACTAATGACTTAGGAAGAGCTGAAAAAGACATACTCCGGAGTGGAGATGCCCTCTAAAAATACAACAGCTATGGACTCTGGAAGAACAGCCGGGGTGGAGATGCCCTCCAAAATTACAGCTAAGGACTCCGGAAGAATAGCCGGAGTGGAGATGCCCTCCAAAATCACAACTATGGACTCCGAAAGAACCGTCGGAGTGGAGATGCCTTCAAAATTATTCCAAGACAAACTCAGCCTCCAAACCATGCCTCGTTTGAGGGAGGGTGATAGAAGACAATATTTGAAGATACAGTTGACCACACCATTAATGCAGAATAATTCTTATGATTAATGCTGAATGATTCATTAATGTTGAATAATTTTTATGATTGTATTTTGATTACATACGATCTTTTTAATAAATGTTGCTTAGAGGCTAAGTAGTATAAATCTGTAAATTCTCTATTGTATCAATGAAAAATTCATAATAAAAAAACAACCTTTCAGAGTCTCTTCGAATATTCTGATTTTCTTTAGGGTCAGCTATCCCCAAAGTGGTTTGTGACGAAGTAATTCAACGTAAGTGTGATTTCTTTGCTGCTCAACCGTCTTTGCTGAACCTTTCCATAGTGAGAGAGTTCTATGCCAAGTGTTCACAAAGTACTTTTGAAGCTCACTTTGTTACGTTGAGAGAAAAAAGGGTCGAGTTTTCATTAAAGCTATCAACTCTTTGTATCGTACTTCGAGGCTGATGATTTTGAAGCTATGTTAAGTAGAATGGAGGGGGGTTCTTGACATAGCCAAGCAATTTCTCTGCCCTAATGCTACTTGGACTTTAAGTAAAACAATTCCTCTCCAACGCCTCATTTTCCCATCCAAGACTTTAAGTACTGAAGCTAAAGTGTGGCGTAAATTCTTCGCATGTAGGGTCCGACCAACCACTCACAAAACAGATGTCAAGCCCGATGAGATTTGACTTTTGTATGCTATGCTTAACGAAATTCCTATCGATGTTGGGCGCCTCATCTTATGAGCATGCACACTTATGCAACTCGGGTTGGCGGTAACCTTCTTTATCCATCGCTTATCACTGAGTTAGCCGAACGAGCTAAGGTGCCTTTTTGCACCACTGATGAACTGTTTCTGTAAAAGACCACTCACATAACAACCACCTCCTCGAAAGCCTGACCTCGTAAGAGACAAAGAGCTGAACCTTGGCCCTCTACCTTTGAGGAGTTGTTACGGCGTGATTAATACACTATAGCCCGTTCCAATCAACAGTATGTTGAAATTGTGTCCTAAACCCAATCGGATTGGACCGGATCCGACTGGGTCAGATCATTTCTACTATTTTTTTATGTTTATACATATGATAAATGACTTTCTGTTATTATGTATTATGTTTATTTATATGAACCAATTTGTGATTGTATATATGATAACGTCCATGGTGTCATATTGTGAAAGAGAAATCATAATAGTGATTATGGTTGATGATATCTCGACTCAGTTTAAAATGTTTGATACATAAATGTCTTTAGTCGTACGTGCTATTAAATGGGACATTAATAGTACGATTAGACTAGCACGTATTGGATGTCTTCTTTCTTAATGAAGGTAGGGATAGATCTCGTCTATCAAAGTGTAAGGACACTTGGACTGTACGTGGACGTGTATTAGAGAATGCGTACGTTAGACTGCCCACTTAATTACTTTATTAAATGTCGCACTATGTCGCGGTTGTGTAATTATCCTAAGACCGGAGTCTTCATGACATCATGGTGTGGATTGTCATACTTTGACACTATTGAGGTTTCCCTTAGCCATGGGATGAGCATGCGGTAGTGATTGGGTGTGATATTGAAGCATGAGTAGGATTCATGTTGCTCGTCCGGAAATCGCATATCCTATGATTAGGAGTAAATATCTGAAAGGGCATTCTTATAAGGAAAGTCTTATTCTCGAAAGTCTTTACAAAGCGGAAGTAATGTGTTACTTCGAGAGAGTAGGATATCCAGTTTATAAGATACAGTCGTTGATGTTTGACACTCGACGTACGACCGTATGGATATTGTAACAGCGATAGGATTCTATTTACATGGTAACCGTTTCACATGAAAGGTAGTAGTCATTGCATTTGACTCTTCCGATTTTTGGGGGTCATGCTGTGTTGCTAGACGCTATTCCGTGATCGTTAGGCATGAAGAGCATTTTCGTAATTTGCACTTTATGCCTACGGCCAACATATTCGGAAGTCTATCGGGTCACACACATAAGAACATCTAACTGGATTAAAATGTGGTTATAGTGATAACCAAATATGGAAAGTTGATCTCGACTATAAAGTGTTATTGTGATAAATTAATATGGTGGTACTTATTTATTATGAATAAATATAATACAAGATATTAATTATGTTGATTAATTAAATGTAATTTATATACATATGTGGCGCAATTTTGGGTTTATATTGATACACATTGATTTTGCAAATTAATTAATCATGGTATTATATTATCTAGGCAAATTAATTAATCATAGTATTATATTATCTAGTATTAACATAAGATATTAATATTTATATATATACATGTGTGACATGCATATCATATGCATGTGCACATTTGTAGTATATATATATATATATATGGATTTATATGTGTGATAAATACACATTTGTAAATTGATTTATGGTAATATAATAAAGATATATTCAATATAATATATTGTCAATACATATCTTGGAAATATATTTAATATAAGATATTGAATATTAAATGAGATAAATCCAGAATATCTATTTTCCTTATTTTATTAATAAAAGATTCTCTTTCGTATTAATCTACTAGGAAGTTTCTCCCAATCAGATTGGGATTGATGAGTAGCGCCTCTCTCCCTATACAAGAAAGAGGTTGGCTAGCTCTTTTAAGCATCATTATTAGAAGAGTCCTAATTTACAAAATAAACTGAGAGCTTCTTAGAAAGAGATTTAGAGAGAGAAAAAAACCGGTCTAGCAATCGGATTTTTCTAGTATCTATCCAAGGAGGATTCCGGTGAGGTGCTCGAGTGGATATTGATAGAGGCCGGACACATGGACGGCTCGCGTACTACTACTCTCCGTAGACTGTCAAAGCGTCGATCTTTTAGATCGAGCAAGGTAACCACCGTCTACTAACTTAATATGTTTGTTGCTTAAACGAAGTCGATCTTGGGAAAAGGAAATCAAAATTTTGAATTCCGCTACGTTCCCGCGTTGATTTTCTAACAGTGGTATCAGAGCGAGCTTCGGGCTTAAGCAATAAGCATTAGTAATTTGCATAGTTAATTTTATCATTTAAATCACATAATTAAAAGATGAAGGATTTTTTATTCACAATACGATACACGAAAAGGAAAAAAAACCGATATGGGTGATGCTCGGCCGAATGGCAGCGGCACCACCACCGTCCGGTGGCCGGCGGCGTCAGCAGCCTCCGGGCTGTCGGTGTCGGCCGGTGACTGCTCGGTGGGTCCCTTCCTTTTGTTTTGTGTATTTGTGTTTCAATATGGTTCATAGTTGTGGTTGGTAATTCATCTTTTGTTTAGTTGATATCATGTGGCTAACCAATGATTCAAATAGATTGGACCACTGGGATGCTATGTGGCACTATTTGGTTTACGGACCTATGATAAACCTAGGTCTTTCCAAATTTTGTTTGGAATAGGCCTAGGCCCTTTTCAAAATAAAGGGCCCAAGTGGGTGCCTTTTGGTTTCCAAGGGCCCAGGTGGGTGCCTTTTGGTTTTGGAAACCAAAGACATCCCTTTTGATTATGAATCAAAAGGAAAGAAACAAAATAGACTTAATTTTAATTTTGATTTATTTTTAGAATAGTTCTAATTAATTAAAATTAAAATTAAAATTGAAATCGTTTAAAATTAATAGTTAATTTTATTTCGCTCAGGATCATTTAATTAATTAAAATTTAATTAGTTAATTGATTTGATAAAATTATTTAATTGATTAAATGTTAATCGATTAATTACGACGCGAGTTGGTAATTTTAGTATTTATCTTTTTCAAAAGATTATTATTGTATGGATTAGATATGTTAGATATAATATGATTATATGGACCCCGATTGATCATGGACTCGACCAATAGGATAGATGTGAATGATTTATTTTTCGTTGGTTTAAAAATTGTCCTAGGCCGTAATAAAGAACGTGACCTAGTTCATTTTATGTATTATCTCATTCCATTTAGCTCCCCCCATGTGCGGCGGGTGTATTTATTTTATTAGATAGAATTTTATGTAACAAGAATGGAGCAGAAGACGGAGACCAAATAAAGACGAATAAAGATCCCATTGGAGATGGCGCATTAAAGATCATATATATTGCCGGTTGCAGCTACAATTAGATTGTGACCCGCGGTTTCGTCAGTTTGTATTCGAAACCGCATTTAGGAAATGTCCATGATCATACCGGTTACTTTACGCATTTATTTATTTCATGCTTGTATTTATTTTTTATGATCGATAGATGCATGACTAGGCACGATCTAGATGAATGTGTAGGATATATGTCTATAAGGATAGATATATTTGATAAGACCGTGATTAAAAATTAATTAAGTTAATTACTTTACATAAATACTTCCACAACAAAAATCAAGTCGAAATATTGTCTCCCAATATTATAATGACGGTGATGAGCCCTTGTTCAGATCCAACTGATCGGCCATCGCCAAGAGTTGACCTACCTTGGGTATATCGTTATTATTGAGATATGATCGCATGAGTTCTCGTGAATATTGGGTTATGACTTGACTAGAATATTGCGGTGATTGGCCCTCGTCAGGACCATCTTATTTTAGAGACGATGGGTTGACTACCACATAGAGATGTGTAGTGTCAAAGAGTTTACTAGTAAACCTCCAAGAGTCACATAGAGATGTGATTGGTAAATTGTTACCTACCTTTCGAAATATTCTGGTTGATCGGCCAACGTCGGGAATTGGGATAACCAGATGGGATCTTGGCCACTAAAGAATTTTTGAAAGATTCTTGAAAGTCAATTGGGAGTAGTTGACCAGTGGGAGCAAAATCATAAATCAAAAGACCATTTTTTATTTTGCATGTATAAACAACAACACTTTTTATCTTTATTTTTAGGTTGTAGTTTTTCAGCAAGCTTTTATTTCTATGTTTTATTCTCGATTAGTGAAACCAAATTATGACTCTTACCTTTTGAGAAACGTTCTCAAGTATGGTTAAGTAATTTTTAATCCTTGTAAAGTAACCAATGACACTTGCAACTACGTTATAGTAGTTAAAGACAATGAGACTACATATTTGCTGTTGTGCTCTATGACTTTAATTATTAAAATGGAAGCTCAGGATATGATCAAATCACTTGAAATTATTATCAATGAATTAATCATATATTGGATACGATCCAATATGATCATTCTGTCATACAATGACCGCATCGAATTTTGGAAAGGTTGTTTTCAAAATTGTAAGATTTAAGTCGACTTATTTCTTTAATCATTGCATGAAGGTTAATTAAATAGTCATGTTTTGAATATGATTCAAAAGGTTAAATAAACTATTTAGTAAACTTTGGATTTTCTTTACGAAAGAAAATTATAGTCATAGCACTTGTGATTTTTCTTAAGTCTTATGAAGACTAAACTAAGAAGTATTTACAAGTGCTTAAGGGATTAAAAGGAAAGTTAGGGCATTTGCTTAAAATAAGAGATCTCATCGAAGTCTCTATTCTAGGCAAGAGTGTTGAGATAAATCTATCTAAGTTTAAGTCAACTCTTAGATATATTATATCTTACGAGTATGATTAAATTAGAAAGATTAATATACATAATACACCAAGACACGAAAAGTGAAGTAAACGTTGCGACATTTTCGGTTTTGTATTCTAAGTCTAGTAAACTGATAAGAGAACTAAATAAATATTATTGTGTTCCAGTTCTTATGAAGAACACGAGCTCAGTTGTTTGTTACGATTTAGTAGACATCTTCAATTGTAAGGAATAAATGTTAACGGTCACTGAATCTAACATACAAGATTGAAGTCACTATATAGTCGATATAGGTGAAGAAATCTCAACCAAATGTTTGAATGGTTGTTATCCTTGATATTTGTGGTTGTCCTAGATATAGACTCTGTGTAAGAGAAATGTGTAATCTAACGTCATTCTGATGATGTCTGAACCATGTGATTATGAATCATGTGGGTAATATGTATCTTATCCAAAGATGACTGAAATAACCAATCTAGAAAATTGCCTAAAGCCTAAATATACTAATGTTTGTTGGCTTATAACAATTAATGCCACAAATAATTGTTTATTATAGTCTCTATGACTATTTGTATAAATATTTGAATGTTCTTAGTGAAGTACAACAATTCAGAAAGCCCGAATATTTCGAGCTAGTACAAATATGAGATTGAAGAACTACTTAGGAATTAATCTTCAATTGGATTGAAGTAATAAATACCTGAAGGGTGTTTCAGAAGTTGTCTGAAAGGGAATCAGATTCTCCCTTGAAGGATACCATTTTTATGATACGCAATTAGATTGTGTTTCTAAAATAGAAATAGCACTTTATACGATAAAGATGCGAAGTAAGCCATACAGAGTATCCCTTGCCTGTTTTGGGATAGTGCCCTTATCTAAAACATATACTTAACCGAGTTCCGAAGTATAAAGGTTGAATGAATTCCATATCATATATGGAAGACGATGATATCAAATCCATCTTAACCGATGATTTAGGGTTGTCATGCTTTTAGCAAGCAGGCAATGTCTTTAAGGCTTGGAGCCTAGTACGACATATGCAACTTTGTGGGATATCCTTGCAAGTACGCTAGATATCATTTACTTACCTGCGGAGAAAAATGTTTGTCTTCAAACATGTTGTCTTCTAGAGGAAGTGTATCTTCCATAAGAAACACTCGGAGTAAATTGAAATCTCAAAAGAGTTTGAAAACCACAAAGAGATATTCAACCAATGGAACATGAGCAGACGCTGCATAGCGATGAGGTGTAAAACGATGTTCAGTGCACACAAGTACTTTGTAAGTCTGTAAATGACCACACGCCTGAAAAGGCTACTGGTATGTTCATCTTAAATAATGAAGATCTCACGACTTATGTAGGAATGCTTGAAAGGCAAGATTAAGAGATATGGCTAGGAACCATAGTATCTGAAGCAGATTCCATGTGTGACAACCGGGTTACGAACCTAGTATGTCTTACTTGAAGGGAATGTCCCTAAAAGGTGTAGCATGTCTTTGTGAAAGACTAACATGGAAGGTAATACGATTGCTAGTTAATGCTAAGTTGATGGCTGAAGGCTACGGGGTGTAAACCATGTGATTACTTTCTAATTGTCATAGATGCTTAAGTCTATTCAGATAGTGCTTGTTGTAGCTACATATCATGGCTATATGATAGTGTTGAAAATGTTGGGCCAATGGCTTGATGTTCATAGACGATAACGTGATATGTAAGCTTATGAGATCGATTTATGGACTCAAACAAGTTCTTCTATATAAGTTTCTTGCATAGATAAATCAAAAGAGTTTGATTTCATCTAAAGGGAAGATATGCCTTATGTGCAGAAGGGTTAGTAGGAGTGTCATAGTTCTCGAGCAAGGTATGGGATATCCTTCTCGGAATCAACACCCTATGTTACAGTCAATTAATGTTTGGTAGTTCAAGCTCTTTATGAAAATTCTTGGAATGACAGTTCTTATTTTGGAAATAAAAATCTATAGTGATAGATTTATAGGTTGCTTAACTATCACAATATATAGATGAGATGCTAAAACAGTTTAGCATAGACCGCGTCAAAAGATGCTGCTAGCCAGTGTTCTTGAGGTCTATCTATGACAGGACGTCAGGCCCAAAGATAAGGTGAAGGATGATATTTATGGAAGGTTCCCTTTGTTACCGCAAGATGATCCATGTCATAAGAATTTTGCCAGATGTTCATACTTCATGAGAAGTCATGAGCATTATGAAAGTGATTCTGGTATATGTCGGGAATATCCTTAAAAGTGTTAAGGATGGATTCCTAGTTTATTGAAACTTGGAATCGAATAAACGTAGATATACAGATATATACCCTGAGTCTTATGAAGATAGTGGGAGCTACAGTCTGGGTTTGCAATCACTTTGATTAAGTGATATAGTGAGCTAGAAATGTTCTTAGCAAGAGATCACTGTAAATTCTGCAACTGAACCAAAACACAGTAGTGCCTTAGAGGCGCAGTGGGAGTAGTACATGGATCTAAGGGGTTCATTCCTAAACCTTGTATGGTTCTTCCGCCTTTACTATATAGCTAATATAGTGGTGGATTCATTGCTTGAAGCAAGGACCAGGGTCTCGTCAGAGATTCATGTGTGTGTTGAGGCGGTTCTTTTGACTTGATCATTTGGAGCATGATATGAAGATAGTCTGAGTCCCCACGGATAGTGATCCATTCACGCTTAGGGTTGGTTGCAAGTATTGCATGAGATTCTTGTGTTTCAACTTGGTCTTGTGTGTATGAGTGATTGGCTTTAGGCCAAGTGGGAGATTTTTGAAATAGTGTCCTAAACCCAACTGGGTTGGACCGGATCCGACCGGGTCGGATCATTTCTACTATTTCTTTATGTTTATACATATGATAAATGTATTTCTATTATTATATATTCTGTTTATTTATATGAACCAATTGGTGATTGTATATATGATAACGTCCTTGGTGTCAAACTGTGAACGAGAAATTATAATAGTGATTATGGTTGATGAGATCTCGACTCGCTTTAAAAGGTTAGACACTTAAATGTCTCTAGTCGTATGTGCTATTAAATGGGACACGATAGTACGATTAGACTAGCACATATTGGATGTCTTCTATCTTAATGAAGGTAGGGATAGATCTCGTCTATCAAAGTGTAAGGACACTTGGACTGTACGTGGACGTGTATTAGAGAATGCATACGTTAGACTGACCCACTTACATTATTAAGTGTCTCACTATGTGGTGGTTATGTAATTATCCTGAGACCGGTGTCTTCAGGACATCACGGTGTGGATTGTCATACTTTGACACTATAGAGGTTTCCCTTAGCCATAGGGCAATCATGCAGTAGTGATTGAGGGTGATACTGAAGAATGCGTAGGCTTAATGTTGCTCGTCCAGAAATCTCATATCCTATGATTATGAGTAAAATCCGAAAGGGCCTTCTTAAAAGGAAAGTTTTATTCTCGAAAGTCTTTGCAAAGCGGAAGTAATATGTTATTTCAAGAGAGTAGGATATCCAGTTTATAAGATGAGGTCGTTGATGTTTGACACTCGACGTACGGCCGTATTGATATTGTAACAGCGATAGGATTCTATTTATACGGTAACCGTTTCACATGAAAGGTAGTAGTCATTGCATTTCACTCTTCCAATGATTGGGGGTCACGGTGTGTTACTAGACGTTATTCCATGATCGTTAGGTATGAAGGGCATTTTTATAATTTTCACTTTATTCCTACGGCCAACATATTCGGATAGATCTCGTCTATCAAAGTGTAAGGACGCCTATCGGGTCACACACATAAGAACGCCTAACCGGATTAAAATGCGGTTATAGTGATAACCAAATAAGGAAAGTTTATCTCGACTATAAAGTGTTATAGTGATAAATTAATTTGGTGGTACTTATTTATTGTGAATAAATATAATACAAATGTATATTTTTATACATATATGGCGCAATTTTGTGTGTATATTGATACATATGGATTTTACAAATTAATAATCATGGTATTATATTATCTAGTATTAATATAAGATATTAACATTTATATATATACATCCGTGACATGCATATAAGATATACATGTGCACATTTGTAGTATATATATATATATATATATATATATATATATATATATATATATATATATATATGGATTTATATGTGTGATATATACACATGTGTAAATTGATGTATGGTAATATAATAAAGATATATTCAATATAAAATATTGTCAATAAATATCTTGGAAATATATCTAATATATAAGAGATTGAATATTAAATGAGATAAATCCAGAATATCTATTTTCCTTATATTACTAGAAAAAAGTTTTCTTTCTCATTAATCTACTAGGAAGCTTCTCCCAATCAGATTGGGATTGATGAGTGCGCCTCTCTTTCTATATAAGAAAGGGGTTGGCTAGCTCTTTTAAACATCATTATTAGAAGAGTTCTAATTTACAAAATAAACTGAGAGCTTCTTAGAGAGAGATTTAGAGAGAGAGAAAAGACCGTCTAGCAACCAGATTTTTCTAGTAGCTATCCAAGGAGGATTCCGGCGAGGTGCTCGTGTGGATATTGATAGAGGCCGGACCCGTGGAGGGCTCCCGCACTACTACTCTCCGTATACGGTCAAATCGTCGATCTTTTAGATCAAGCAAGGTAACCACCGTCTACTAACTTAATATGTTTGTTGCTTAAACAAAGGTTATCTTAGGAAAAGGAAATCAAAATTTTGAATTCTGCTGCGTTCCCGCGTTGATTTCCTAACACATTAGTTGGTGATTATGCGCCTCAAAGCCTTAATTACACGAGCTTCGCTAGATGACATCTACATTAAGCTTAATGGTGACCCCAGCAAGTTTCCCATGGTACCCCTCCATTCCTTACATCCTCCGTTCATCTCCATAGTAGCACCGCCGCCGTTGTCGCCTGCAAATCCAATACCCGTTTCCCTGAAAATCAAAACCCCCTCACCTGCTGTAAAATCATGTCTCCTTCGCCTCATCGGAACATCGCGGCTCCTTCACATCATCGGTAAACCGCGACTTGCAGCTGCGCCAATGAGTTTTTTTTGAAAGGTCTACTTAGGAGATAGGGTGATGGGTTTACACAAGGGAGGGGAGGAAAGGATCGGAAAATCGTAGCCCTCATAAAAAAATCACGACTTCCGGCTCATGCCCTCATTTAGCGCCAGCGTGTTACAAAAAAAAAATTGTAAATCATCGACTCACCATTGAAGGAAGAAATAGGGAGATGGATTTACAGAATGGGAGGGGAAGGAAGGATTTACAGGAAGGGGATGGGGTGGGGGTGGTGGCGGTATTATTTGGGGGTAGGGCAGCATTAGGGTTTTATTTTTAAGATGACATGGAAGGGAGGAAGATGTGGTGGTTTTGGTGTGTAAATGGGACATGATGGTGGGAATGGGTGGTGGAAGGTGGAAGGGATGAAGGAGATGGTGGTGGAGATAGATGATGTTGGTGGATGGAAGAGGTGGATGAAAGTTGTGTCGATGTATTAAATTTTAGATGTTTTTGTTCCATTTTTATTAGCAAATGACTCAATTGTATATTTAAAAAAATTGTTGTATAAAAGGTAATTGTGTTATTATTTTTGTGGTGCTCGAAGTAAAAAATAATAAATATTATGGTGGTGTCAAAAGTAATCTAAAGAGTGCCGAAAATAAACGTGGTGTCAAAAGAAAAAACGTGGTGCCGAGAAGCCGCATTATTACTAACATGGGGCTTTTAAATCATAAAAAAAAAAATACCTTATAACATGCATTTATCCGATGCATGTAAAACAACCTAATGGTCCGATACATGAAAAACAACATAATGTGTTTTCTGACCAATGTTGAGTCTAGAAAAAACCAACATCCTGACTCAAATTCGGTTAGATTAAAAATTATTTACTGACTCAAATTCGATCAGAATAACGTCCAGGTGTGAAAAGATTCTCAATTATATATTAGTAGATACTCTAATTTTTACGGTAAAATACTGATTTTGTAAAATTTCGTTTAGATCTACCGAATTTATCCAGATTATGTAAAAAAAAAAAATTATATCTACCGTATTATATAAAATAGAGAATCTGATGCATTTCATATTGAATAGAGATTATATAAATTAGAAAAAACATGTATTACAAATTGTAAAATAAAGTATTCGTTAAGAGGATCTGATACGAGTGTTCTAACTAAAGGCATGCCCTAATGCTAAATGTACTGAAAATAAATATTTATTGAGCGTGTGAAAGTAAATGTCTTTTATATATTGTCTAAACGATGACAATAAAACTAATTTTGTATCTGTTATACTTTTCTATACGGTGAGAAATGTTTTTAGTAAGTATACCTCAACTAATATAAGAAATTTAATGCAGAGGTTATAATCGTGGGGGAGGCATGATTTCAGTTGAGAGGGGAACAATTCAAAGTATAATGCTAATTCGTAAAATAAAATAAAGATACAAATAAGAACGTTGTGGTCAGTTTAGTTATATTTTGAAGAGATATTACACATTAATTTTAATATTAGGAGAGTAATGACTATTATTAAAGAATAAATAATGAATAAGTGAATAAGGACATTGGCTACTAAAAGGATCGTATAGTTTGTATAAGAATAATATAAAGTTTAAAAAAGAGTAAAATAAAAGGAAAGATTGGAAAAAGAGAAAATGATACCAAGGGGAATCGAACAACATCTTCATTATAGTTTAGAGAAAGTAACCCCACAATACATAAAAAATTAGTTTTAAGAGAGAACAACAAAAGATTACTATCGCAATGGGTATTTTAGTAATTTCCAAAAATGAAGGGCACGAGCCCCCCCCTCAGGTCTCTGTAGCTCCGCCCCTCTATATAAGGGAGCAAATCAAGACCCAAATATTCATGAAGTCTTATTTTTAAGCGAAGTAACAAATATGCATTTGGATTCAGAAATTCGTATGGAAGGACTTCGGATAGAACTACAGATCGTTGATCATGGCATATCAGTTATCCTAGGCCTCGGTGTAAAGGTACTCTACGATGATTTTTTTTTCTTTATGCTATGTGTTAGAAATTTTCGTCTCTATTGTCGATTGAGATGGAAGAACATGAAGGCAAGAAACACAACCAGAAACCACGCAGAATCTCAAATCTAATTGGAAAACTAATTTTTTTTTTCTTGAATGTTTCCGAAATCTACAATTTTTGCCTCAGTGTTTGTTGCAAAAACAATAATATCATTAAATGATGCTTTTGCTTTTTCATTTTCCCCGAACGCCGGTGTTTTCCATAACGTGAAAAACAAAAGTGCATAATCAATTACATGAAAGAGATATAGAATAAAGGCGAAAGCTTTTATCACTTTTTTCCATAACAGCGGTGTTTTCTGCAAAATCACTTTTCTGAGGATGTCCCTCATTTTGTCCGTCTTTTCCAAAATAAATGTTGGGTCCACTGAAAATTAGAGTGGACGATTGTTTATCAATGTAATTTTTTTTGTTTAGCCATTCGTATGGTAGCTTTAATTGTTTAAATTGACAATTGTTCGATTTTTTTTCAAGATAAATGTTTCCTCCTAACTATTTCATCAAAAAAATAAAAAATAAAAAATAAAAAATAAAAAATAAAAAAAAGACAGAGGCACCAGCCGGTGCTTCTCCCCATCCCCAGAAAGATGTTTTCAACTCTTGATGATTTTACTTTTATTAAAAAAAAATTAAGAACTCCAGAACGCATTTCTTATATTTTCCTTTCTTATTACTTTTAATTTATTATTACTCTTAATTTATTATTAATCCAATAACTTTTTAAATTTGATTTTCATTGCATTAATGTTATTAAAATAGTAAGTTCAAATTTATCATCTAAAATTAATTTTATTCATCCCGTTCTTTAGCATACGCAAAAAGCCCCAGAGTGATTAATATTTAATTAATGACAGTAGTACTACTATTTCTTTTTAGAAATGTTTTTGTCACAATAAAATATGCAGAACAAATGTCACACAAACTTTTAAGCCATTGATTTTCTTGAGACTCATATGATTCAATAGGTCACACCCCATAATCAATTACTTCAAAAATATGTTGTGTATATATGTTGTGCGCCATTTTGTTGCTAGCAGATTATCACTACTTTTTTTTAAATTCTTTTAGAATAGTAGTGATAATTCTGTAACAAAAAACGTCCACAACATGTTTTTGTATCATTGATTATGATATGCTACTGAATGATTATGTTGTGACACAAATATTTTTCTTGTTAGAAACAAATGACTTTTGTCCAAACGTCTCTATCTGTTTTCTCCATAGTAAAAGAAAAAGAAAAATAAATAGCCAAATCTACTATGTTGTACTTCACTTGTCATTTTACTCTCATTTTTTCCGTGCTTCTCAGCTTCTGCATGTGTGCTCTTT
Source organism: Gentiana macrophylla (assembly GCA_026214975.1). Lineage (NCBI taxonomy): Eukaryota > Viridiplantae > Streptophyta > Magnoliopsida > Gentianales > Gentianaceae > Gentiana > Gentiana macrophylla. Next base: position 46,226,879 of record CM047817.1, read on the forward strand.
TCCAGGTTGAGATCTCCTCCGTGTTAAAAGAGAGCATTCTTAAATTACACCTGGACAACTTCCCAAAATGGCCCTAAGAAAACAAAGCTGGACAACTTCTTGAGAAAGTTGAATGCTTCAGACTTGAAGATTTTTGGAACTGTTTTGAAGAATGTAGTGACATCTTTATAAGAGCCCTTTCAGTTTTGTAACAATGAATTTGCAACTTGATTTTCAATTTTCTAATCTTCTTGGTGATGCTTTGTCCGCAGGTTGAAGCTTTATGACCCGAATTCCCTTGTGTATCTGGATTCATATTCACTAATATTTGTCGACAAGCGCGTACCTGACTCTGTTGGAGAAAAGCCCTTTTGAAGGGTTGAATAATAATCAACTTTAAGCGCGATTTACTGATAGCCCGATGTATGTATCGGTAGCTTAATGATATTATTAAATACTCCATACCATCAGAATCTCTTCTCAGAATGTTTTTCCGAATTGATACGTACCCTCTAAGTAGTTAGATTCAACTGCATCGATGGTGTTCCTGGCCATATATATATATATATATATATATATATATATATATATATATATATATATATATATATATATATCCATTGGAAAAGGTTGGTCAGATATAATGCCCCCACCGGAAAAGGTTGAAAAAGCTATTGGGGAAAAGAGAATAATGTCTTTTCATTGATTTGGATAATCAATTTCCTCACATGCTGCGTCTTCTTCTTTTGAAGACCTTGAAGAAGTTTATTTTATTAGGCTTTATTGTGTAAAAAATGAAATGGGGATTCCAGTGGAAGGACTCTGAATAGAACTAGGGATTGTTGATCATGGAATATCAATTATCGTGGGCCACGGTATAAAGGTACTCTGCGGTTGCTTTTTATAAACCAAACAAATTCTCAAATTTAATGGGAAAACAAATCATTTTTTGTCTTTGAATGTTTTCGAAATCTATAATTTTCGACTCGGTGTGTTGCAAAAAAAATAATAAATAAATAAATGATGATTTTGCTTATTTTCCTTAACGGCAGTTTTTTCCATAATCTGAAAAAAAAAATTGCAAATTCAAGAGATACACATAAAGGCAAATGGTGTTTTCACTTTTATTTTCCTTAAGGTCTGTATTTTCTGCAAAACACTTCTGTTGAGGGTGTCCCTCCTTTTGTCCCGATGTCAATGTGGGTCCGCCGATAATTACACGATTGTGGGGGCCTCTCATTTTCTCGATTGATGTATCACTATTGCTCTTTCTATCATCCACTATTCAATTGCTTTGTATTACTCTAATTTTGTGCCATATCGTTTAATCCGACATACCAATGTGTAATTTACTATGAGTGTGGAAAATTGTTTATGGCAATTTATTTTGTTTATCCATTTGTATGGTAGCCTTATGCAAGTGCCTTAATAAATTATATATGTCTGTTCATTTTACACGAAACTTTCATATATTTCCATGACACTAAAAACAAAAAGTCATCATGTCTGCCCTCTTCTACTGTGTGTACATCTTGCAATGAATTAACAACTTGATTTTCAATTTCCTAATCTTCTTCATGTTGCTTTGATTGTCTGTAGGTTGAAGCTTTTTTATCCGAATTTCCTTTGTGTACTCCGGATTCATATTCACTAATAAGCGTGGACAAGCAACTGGACTCGCGTCCAAACATCCAGTAGAGTCTACCATCATAATCTCATTCCAAAAATTCTTTCCTAATTGATACCCTAACAATTAATTAAAGTTCAGAATCAAGGTGTTCCTGGCCACATATATCCAATGGCATTACTGTGTTATGATATAATGCCGCCAAGGCCAAAGGTTGAAAAAACAATTGGAGAAAAGAGAATAATGTCTTTTCTTGGAGTTAGATTATCGGTTGGTCAGAAAATAAATTTAAGTGATGAACAGTCAAATTCAGGCCCGGATTTGATGAGTTACGGAATGAATTTTTGTGAGCTAAAAACGGTTTTGTAAACTACTAAGATAGTAGTTAATGTTAGGCTTTCGAATCACTCGATTCCGCTATCAGGTGAATGAGAAATAAATGCCTAAAGGTAGAGTGATATATGTGAGCTGAAGCAGACATCAGTTCAGATCGAACTTGTTGAATCAACGCATATGTTCGAATTATGTTCATGAACATTATGGTATACATTCAAAATTCAGTTATTTCCAACTAATAACTTCCTCTTTTCTGAAAGGTTACTTCCTCTACGAAAGGCTGCTTCTTCTGCCTATAAATAAACATCATCCCTGAAAGAAAATACATAGTTTTTTACCATACTGAAACTCTGCGAAAATAGAAGCATGCGTGAAAATTCTGCATTCTAAAATCTTGCAAGAGCAAATAGAAATGTTTTCAACATAAACTCATTTGCATAGTCAGAGATATCGAGGCCGGATCAATTTGCCTCTGGTTCACATTGAAGTGCTGCAACCATAACAAGGAAAAGACTGTTGTATTTTGGGAGACTTCTTGCCATAACCGTGGGCATTTAATCGGGGCAATAAAGTCTTAAGGAAAGCATTATATGCGCCTCAGTTTAAGCAATAAGTTTTCGTATTTACTTATGCTTTGTGTCGTTCAATTTGCTGTGCATATTATTGTGTTGTTATGTGTATAAATGTTAAATACATGTTCAGAAAATTGTTTCTTCATCCCTGTTGTTCAACCTTGCTTTTTCTTTTTGGAAAGTTTCTATAAACGAAAAAAACAGATTACTATAAACGAAATCAGACTACTAATTTTTCCTACAATCTTAAGACTTTATCTTGCTTCCTGTGTTAATAACCTGATTCGTGTGTAATCTGTTTGATGTGCATATACTTTTGTAAAACTTTGAACACTGAATTGCATCTGGAATTCTGGAAAAATAACATAGGGAAAAGTTGTAGTAATACAAACAATTTTTATACATTTTTCAAAAAAATGGTACGACTAACTACAATGTTTTCAAGGCTAAAATACTTTGTAATTACTATGTATTTTCTGAAAACTCGAAGAATAAAGTTGTTTCTAAGGTGTTATAGATTACAAATCCGTTTGTATTATATGTTAAAAGAGTCCGTGAATTTTTAAAACAACTTTAGAAGAAGTTGAAGCAGAAATTCATGTTTAACCAGATGCTTATAAGTTAAATGTGGTACAACAGCATGCTTATGTGCAAATCTTTCAATAAAATTATTTTACATGATGTGTGCAATCTTAAACATCTTCTAAAATATGTTGAGATGTGAAATGACTATTAGAAAAATCTGCAACATGAAATTGTGGAAAAATAGGATGCTTTACTTGTTTCCTAGTATACCTTTTGAAAAATTATGTTAACTACATGATTTTCGTGTTAATATTATTCTACAAGTATGTGAGTATAGTTTACTTGTAACAAAATCTACAATTTGGTTGAAAAAAATTTGTTGTGCCGAAAAATATAAATATAGTCACGACTTTTTGAAAAATTGGAAAATTTTCCTACCATGTGTTGTAGTCCAAAATACTTTGTAAATACTCGTTCATTTCTGAAAAGTTAAAGAACAAAAGTTGTTTATTTGGTGTTGTAGATTACAAAAATGTTCATATGTGTTTAAAATGTTCGTGAATTTTAAAATTGTGATATACCAATATCGGGAAAAGTGTGCATAACAGAGTCTGTTTTGCAACTTTGATTGTTGATCTTCTGTTTATGAACAGAAATGGAAGGAATATTGGAAACAACTCCTTTGTCGTTTGTGCAACCTGTTGTTGTGCAAGGAACGAGATCGTCTCACCATGAAAAACCGGAGAAGTTCAACGGGCAGAGAGATGACATTAGAAAATGCTATTCTATTTAACAACTTTGAGTTTGGAAAAATGGCTAACTGAGGTTCCTCCTGCGGTGCAAGAGGGTGAAAATATATTGTTGACCGGTTTATGGAATACAAGATGGTGGAATCCAAAACCGTTGTTAGCCAAATAGAAGAGTTTCAGATAATTATCTCCAGTGTCTCGAGGAAGCTTTGGTTATTAATGAATCATCCCTGTTGTTCAACCTTGCTTTTTCTTTTTGGAAAGTTTCTATAAACGAAAAAAAACAGATTACTATAAACGAAATTAGACTACTAATTTTTTCTACAATCTTAAGACTTTATCTTGCTTCCTGTGTTAATAACCTGATTCGTGTGTAATCTGTTTGATGTGCATATACTTTTGTAAAACTTTGAACACTGAACTGCATCTGGAATTCTGGAAAAATAACATAGGGAAAAGTTGTAGTAATACAAACAATTTTTATACATTTTTCAGAAAAATGGTACGACTAACTACAATGTTTTGAAGGCTAAAATACTTTGTAATTACTACGTATTTTCTGAAAACTCGAAGAATAAAGTTGTTTCTAAGGTGTTATAGATTACAAATCCGTTTGTATTATATGTTAAAAGAGTCCGTGAATTTTTAAAACAACTTTAGAAGAAGTTGAAGCAGAAATTCATGTTTAACCGGATGCTTATTAGTTAAATGTGGTTCAACAGCATAATTATGTGCGAATCTTTCAATAAATTTATTTTACATGATGTGTGTGATCTTAAACATCTTCTAAAATATGTTGAGATGTGAAATGACTATTAGAAAAATCTGCAACATGAAATTGTGGAAAAAAAGGATGCTTTACTTGTTTCCTTGTATACCTTTTGAAAAATTATGTTAACTACATGATTTTCGTGTTAATATTATTCTACAAGTATGTGAGTATAGTTTACTTGTAACAAAAATCTACAATTTGGTTGAAAAAAATTTGTTGTGCCAAAAAATATAAATATAGTCACGACTTTTTGAAAAATTGGAAAATTTTCCTACCTTGTGTTGTAGTCCAGAATATTTTGTAAATACTCGTTCATTTCTGAATAGTTAAAGAACAAAAGTTGTTTATTTGGTGTTGTAGATTACAAAAATGTTCATATGTGTTTAAAATGTTCGTGAATTTTAAAATTGCGATATACCAATATCGGGAAAAGTGTGCATAACAGAGTCTGTTTTGCAACTTTGATTGTTGATCTTCTGTTTATGAACAGAAATGGAAGGAACATTGGAAACAACTCCTTTGTCGTTTGTGCAACCTGTTGTTGTGCAAGGAACAAGATCGTCTCACCATGAAAAACCGGAGAAGTTCAACGGGCAGAGAGATGACATTAGAAAATGCTATTCTATTTGACAACTTTGAGTTAGGAAAAATGGCTAACTGAGGTTCCTCCTGCGGTGCAAGAGGGTGAAAATATATTGTTGACCGGTTTATGGAATACAAGATGGTGGAATCCAAAACCGTTGTTAGCCAAATAGAAGAGTTTCAGATAATTATCTCCAGTGTCTCGAGGAAGGTTTGGTTATTAATGAATCATTCCAAGTTGCAGAAATAATTGAGAAACTTCCACCTCGTGGAGAGATTTCAAAAATTATTTGAAGCATAAAAACAATGAGATAACCATGAATAAGATGGTGGTGAAACTAAGGGTTGAAGAGAACAACCGGCAACTTGACAGATGAGGGAACTTTGGACAATCCAAGGCAAATTTGGTGGAATCCAGTTCCGATGAAAATAATGGCAAAGGCCAAAAAAGAAAGTTCAAGGGTGAAAGTTCTAAGGGCAATCAAGAGGCTAAGTCATTTAATGGTAAATACTTTAATTGCGGGAAACAAGGACACTGCAGGAATGAATGCCAAAAGCCTCGGAAGATTGACAATCAAACGTGGCAGAAATAGTCACCGAGACTATGGATGAATTGAATTCGTCCGCTTGTTGATTGCAATGAACTTGATGATTTCTTTTGTTAAACTTTGAATCTAATACATGGTTGTAATAAATAATTTAATTTATACATTATTATATGTGTGTAATAATTTGTAGAAAAGTGTGTATGTAAGTATTTATGTAAACACCTTAATGGTTGCGATAAGTTATTATGAATATATGTACAATATGTGTTATATTCATGTTGGAATTATTTCTATGTTTTGATGATGAGTGCCAGACTAGCTGTTAAAGTGCAAAGGCAAAAAGATGTCTAGATCAAATGTATAGGTTTATTAGAGTTTGATTTATGAATAGGTTTGATCAAACAAGCACTGTAAAGGGCTGCTGATTTATATCAACAGACTGATTCATATCAGTAGGGTAGATAGGTCAGTAGACTAGTCTGGAACCTGCTGAAGACTGAAGGCTGAGGGCTCAAACTAAGTTACAGAAGGCTAAGGGATCAAACTTAGTAACTTAAGTCAAGGATATGGAATCAGAATTTAGGCAAGTCTGTGATGACCTAAACTGATTACATATACCCATAGTTATCAGACCCGGCCCGGCCCGGCGGTCGAACCGGTGGTTGGCCCGGCCCGGGACCAAAACCGGGCCGATTCAAGAGTCTGACCGTTCAAGGAGTTGACCCGCCCAGACCCGGAAAACCCGGTGGTTGGACCGGTGAACCGCGACCCGGCCCGGTATGAATCAACCCGGTCTGTTTTTTATTTTTATTTTTATTTTATTTAAATTGCCACAGGATTTTTTATTATAAAAAAACATCATGCTGTGACTTGAACCCAGGTCCCTCAGGTAGGAGTCGAATATCCTAACCATCATTTCTTATTTCGTACTCTATCTTTTGGTAGAAATGAGTTCTTACATTTCTATATTCGTCAAATTAAACACCACAAACTAAAGTCGAAATTCAATACAACTTCCAAAATTGGCAAGTAATAAATTAACATTGTTTATAAACAAACTTGTGGAACGAGGACTAGTTTTTATTTGAATTAATAATGTTACAATGCATGGACCAGCTCTTTTGTAAGAAATTTTGATGGTTTTTCACTTGTTTCACATCATGTGTTTTGGTATCAAAACGCTTTTCATTTGTATTTATTATGATTTGGATGTTGAAAACTTGGAATATTTTGGAATTGATTATTATTATCAAATTTTTTTATTTTTTATTGTATGAAAATATTATTTTTAACCTTATGTTGTGACCCACGGTTGAACCAGTGACCCACCGGTTGAACCGGTGACCCGTGACCCAGTAAGTTTTCCGGGTCGATGACCGGGCCGGGTCTGATAACTATGCATATACCTTGTGTAGAAGGTCTAAGTTCCACAAGTTGGATGATGTTTGGAACTTGGTTATAATTAAAAAGGTGTAATCTAACTTCACAAATAAAAGTTAGATAAAAGAAATCAGCTGCATTGTATTTTATACACAAAGAAATTGCGATTCAAAGAGATCGATAGGTATCTCAAAGATCGATGAACTCACGATAATATACCTTGGTTAATTCAAGATTATATTGGATGATTACATGGATAAGGACAGCCAACTACCTCTGACTTTTGAAAGAAATCAAAGGCTGAGATTAAAAGAACGTTAGGATGATTCAGATCTTTATCCAATGGTTATAAGTCAAAGGGTGGATGATGATTGCATCACAAAAGGAATTTTGCGATGTCGTCACCCTATGAATAGTGACAGAATGCAAATCAGATGGGACAAAAACAAGGAACGGTTACATTTGAATTTCAAATACAAGTCACATGCATTCTTGCCTATAAATAGAGGACTTTCAACTCAGAAACAAGATGATGAAAACTGATAAACTTTGAAGAGATATTTTATTGAGCTGAAAAACACCCTGCTGAACTTACTGAACTTTAAGCTACTGATCCAGAGAAATTCTTCAAGTGTATTCTGCATTCAAGCTACATCAAGCATACACACTTGAAGCCTGGCAAGTCGCTGATTATTTCATCCTAATCAAGTCACGCATCTCAATCATTTATTTGATTCAATCTTTATTTTATAAAGAACCTCACAAGACAAATGAAGCACAAATTGTGTGAAAAGACTGTTGTTTGTGGTGGAGCCGGTGAAGAGGCAATCCTACCTTCAAGGACCAAGTGGAAGACTCAGGCAGCGAATCCTACCTGCTCCTGATTTTAGCTTGTGAAGCCATAGTTATTGGTGAAGGACAAGCAATTTAGGAATCTTTGTAACAAATACATCAAAGATCTCTAGTGAATTTCCTCCAACATCACGGGAGAAGAGTGGATGACAGGATTACACCACCTGAAGCTATTCAAGGATATCTTTGAACCACCTGTAGTTGAAGAAGCTACACAACAGACCCCATCAAGATGAGGTTCCCGATAACCAAACTAACCGTAATCCACAATGGTTAAGGAATCACCTGCACGAACAAGTTATTGGCAATGTCAAACAAGGTGTAAGGACTAAAGACAACCTGGAAGCTATGTTTACTTGTTTTCTATCTCAAATGGAACCTAAAGTTGTTGAAGAAGCAATTTGATCCAGTTGGATAATTGATATGCAAGAAGAATTGAATGAATTTGAAAGAAATCAAGTTTGGACACTAGTTGAAAGGCCAAGTCATGCAAATATCATTGGTACTAAGTGGGTATACTGAGAAATAAACTTGATGAATCTGGTACCATTGTGAGGAATAAGGCCGGACTAGTTGCAAAAGGCTATTCTCAAGCGAAGGAATAGATTTTGATGAAACTTATGCACTGTTGCAAGATTGGAAGCTATCAGATTATTCTTGGCACATGCTGCATATAAGAACTTCAAAGTATATCAAATGGATGTCAAAAGTACATTTCTGAATGGCATTCTAGAGGAGGAAGTGTATGTACAGCAACCTCCTGGATTTGAAGTTAAAGATCAAGAAGATAAAGTGTATAGACTCAACAAAGCACTTTATGGATTGAAACAAGCACCAAAAGCATGGTATGAGACTCTATCTCAATTATTGGTGGACAATGGTTTTACAAAAGGCACCATTGACAAGACACTTTTCAGAATCAGTGAAGGGAACAAAGACCTGTGAGTGTACAGATTTATGTGGATGACATTATATTTGGTTCTGAAAATGATTTTCTTTGTGAAAAGTTTGCAAATCTAATGAAAAGTAAATTCCAAATGAGTATGATGGGAGATATGAACTACTTTTTGGGATTGCAAGTTAAATGATGAAAGATGGAATCTTCATTCATCAAACCAAGTATACCAAGGAGTTCTTTGAAGAAGTTTGGTATGGAAAACAAAGACTAAGATATCAACTCCAATGAGTACAAACATCGATTGGATGAAGATAAAGAAGGCAAAGATATTGATCGGACTTTATACGTAAGGATGATAGGCGATCTCTTTGTACCTTCTCGCCAAAGAGACTGATATATCCTTTGTCAGAGGTGTTTGTGCAAGATTTCAATCTAAACCTAAAGAATGTCATTTAGGTGCAGTGAAGAGAATTCTCAAGTATCTAAGGGAGACTTTGGGAGTAGGGATATGGTATTCCAAGGATGGAAGCTTCAAAGTTATATCCTACTCAGATTCTGATTATGTTGGATGCAAATTGATAGAAAAAGCACTACAGAACTTGTCGCTTAATGGGAAGTAGACCGGTCTCCTGGTTCACAAGAAGAAACAGAATTCAATATCAACTTCCACTTCTTTGAAATTTGAATATATAGTCTCTTTGGAAGTCATTGTGCACAAGTACTATGGCTAAGACACCAATTAAGGGATTATGGAATTGAAGAAAGGAAATTCCAATCATGTGTGACAACACAAGTGCAATTGCAATCACGTAAAATCTGCTTTGCACTCAAGAACCAAGCACATTGATGTGAGACATCATTTTATAAGAGATCATGTTGAAAAGAAAGATGTGGTGGTTCTATATATCCCTATTGACAGTGAAAGATTTGCCAAATTAAGTACTGAACTTGGAATTATAAAAGTTGGTGATATTCAAAGAATGAACTGAATTCACCAAGGGGATTAGTCTTTGCTATGTTGGGTGAGCTCACTTAGCGAGATTAGTCATTGGTATCAACAATTCCATGTACTTATGTTTGGACAATTGAGCAAATGAGGTTGCCAAGGGGATTGGTCTTTGTCATGTTGGGTGAGCTCACTTGATGATCGATCATTGGTATTAAACTTCATCTTGTATTATCAATTGAACAAAACAAGAAGAAATCAAGGATCAACAGAGTCACTTTGTCGCCAGGTCTTTGAAGCACCTTTATCGCCATCGCTTGAGCCAACCCTGCTGAGGACAACCCTGCTGAATGGAACGTTACACAGTCAAACTTTACTAAAGTCAAAAAGTAGTTTGGCGGGATATTTATCCTCCCCTTTATTACCATAGTTACCACGATCCAACGGTTACAAACGTTATGGAGGAGTTATGGGCCACGTGTCAAGACAACATTTACTCGTGATTAATCATGGTTAACATCAATGTACGTGCAATCGACAAGCCATAAACTACCGTCTGTCCATATATACAGACCTACACTCAGCAGATTTTCACTACTTACAAAATCTGCTATATCTCTGTATTTACACTGTGTGAACACAGATTTACAATCCATCTTCTTCATCTCATTTTTCTCATAACAATGGCGGAAAATATTGATGTCCAGATTGAATCAAGCCAAAGTGTTAGAGGCTTTGTTGTTGATGCAAACAAAACAGAATTGGCCATCAACATTGGTCGAAGAATAAGGAGGTTTGCGTGCTTGGAAAACAAACTCAATATCGATTGGAAACAATATCATACACAAATGTTATTGATTTCTGGAAGAACATGGTTGTGGAAGAAGGAACTGAAGCATTCAAGACAACTGTGAATGCTGAGGAGATAGAAATTTCCCCTAGTCTACTGAGGGAAGTTTTTGGATTTGAGGAAGTAGTGGATGGTCCAGTAAATCCTGAAGCAATGGGACTATCCAAGATGGCTTTTGTTGATCAAATCAAAACAAATACAGCCACCAAATCCACTCCAGGCATCAATTGCGTACATATTGGAAATGAGTACAATCATTGAGCAAGCTCATTGCAAAGAACATACTTGGACCTGGTTGGCGGTATGGACACTCTATCGGGACCAAAGATAGAGTTGATGATGATTATTTGCGGGAGCGTGAGATTTGATTGGGCTGGTTACTTCATTCATTACATGAAGAAGGTAGCCAAGGAAGATAAAGAGGGAAAAAGGAAATCCAAGGCCTTGCCCTTAGGATTAATGGTTCAGACCCTGCTGAATCACTTGGAGGTTCCTGATCTTGAACCTGAGAAGATTAATCAGTCTAGATACAAGAAGGAAATTAATTATGCTATTCCTGGTCTAGATGATGATGAAGATGTTCTTGACCTAACTGCGTGATGACGATAATGGAGATGATGGTGATCTTTGGTGGTGGCGAGTCCAACAAACTAAGAAGAAATCTACTAAATCTGCTTTGCACCAAAGAAGACCAAAGGAGAAAAGAAAGGTCAGAGATACAAGGAAGATCACTGAGATCTTAAAGCCTAAGAAGACAAAGAAGCAAACAACACAGACTGTTGAGTCTGCTGAGGGTCCAGCTGAATCTGAAGGTCTGACCTGCTTGTTCTTTGCAAAAGAACTGCTGTTGAGATTCTCGAGGAACAACAGAAGGAAGCTAGTAGAAAGAAGAAGTCTACTAGAATTGAAGATGATGAACCACTTTCCAAGAGAAGAAAAGAAATTATCCACAAAAAGAAACATGGAAAGGGGAAAGAATTGAAAAACTTGGAGGCACAAAGAGTCCAAGAAGAAGCATCAGTATAGAAGAGGAAGAAGAGGCTATTGAGGCTGAGCCCTTGACTATCATCAAGCCTGTGGAAATTAATGACTCCTCACCAAGAGGTTGTTAAGTCTCCATCAAGCCGCACAAAGTTGTTGTTGAGCAATCTGTTGGAGATATACAGCAGCTTCATCGACCACGAGCCTGCTTTGTAGTATCTCCATCAAGACCCACAAAGAAACCACCGAACTGAACTCTGTGGTAGTTGAAGAATTGGTTGAAAACCCTGCAAGTGTTGCAAGAACTCAGGGGGAAGAGCAGTCTGCTGCTAACCCTGCTGATGAGCATGTAAGTCAGGGGGAACCAAGTGTTGTACAGATAGAAGTAGTAGGCACAAATTTACCACCTCAAAGAACTCTCATCGACTTTCAAACATCTCATTGAAGAAACTATGAACCTACTTGTTGGAACCTTTGGAGGTCAACAAGGCTCTAAGTCGCTCCCGAGAAGATATTTCATGCCCTTTTGAAAGGCATGTGAAAGAAAGGAAGAAAACAGGAAGAGTATGTAGATCCCAAACTTCAAAGAAGTTGTTGACTATTTCCAATGGAAGTTTGGTTTCTACAAGAGACAAAAGCCAATTCTTGAACCTATGATGCACTTTGAAGAATGGGCTTTTAACAAGTTGGGAGTAGAGAATTTGTTGGACCTAGTTGATACCACTCTGCTGCAATCCAGTTGATGGACTTATTTGATGAACAACGAGAGAGGAGGGTATCAAGTTTAGGGATCCAAGAGATGACAATGATGATTCATCCTCATCATCGATTCCAGAGGTGATTTTCCTTCGGACCGGGAGGAACCAGTGGGGGACCGCAATAATAATAGAACCACACTGCACAATCCACGTCGATATCGTAAGTCTGCTGAGGCCAGTGATCGGAGAGATGGATGAGGATCTACAGGATCTCACCATGGATGATCTGAGGCATTGATCAATGAAGGAGTTAATCTAAGTCTTTGGTAGGCTAGTGATGAATCTGCTTACATTCCATGTTGTAGAGCCTCTTCGCACAAACCAAGTTGAACAGAGTGAGGATTTGGATGGAGAGAAGGTTACTGATTATAGTGAACCTAGTGCCAGCTCAGAAGAATCTATTGAATATCAAGATGGATTTGACTTTGAGGGCATTCTTACTAAAACCGCCATTATCCTGAACAAAATTGGTCATCTTTGAAGGATTTCAAGTGGATAATGAGGCTATATTCAATCCACAAAGAGTCAAGAGGAGGTGCAGGTTGTTTGAGTTACAAACAAACTGACTGGACACAAAGTTGGAACAGAGAGGTACAGTCAGTGCTTTGAGTCTCAAACAAACACTGGACAAAGGTTGGAACCTATCTTGGGTATGGAGGATACCCCTGCATTCTTTGAAGAGGCTGCTGTAGTGGAGCCTACTGGAGACAAGACCACTTTGAAGGAAAGATGGTCGCAGATCAGCTGTTAATATGGATGAGCAAATTCTTTGGACTATGACTTTAGTGATGAGGAGTTCCAAATGCCTCAAGAAGAAAATGTTGATGTTGATCCCCACGAGCATTTGTTCCTATTTTTGAAGAACCAAATTTGATCCTATCTTGGAAGAATATCAAGGACCTAATCCTCGCTGGATTGGATAGGAGTTGGGCATTGGTTGTGAGCAATCGAGGCCACAATACAATGTTGAGGAGCTCATGACGAGGCTACTGGTGGAAGAATGACTGGTGAGATACCAGTAGAAGTTTTGAATGAGTTAAGGACTGTGAGGCATGATATGCAACAGTTAAGAACTCAACTGGATAGATAGGAAGAGAGATTTGAAGAACTGATGAAAATGGTGAATGAAAACAGACAATCTACTGGTACAGTTGCTTCAAACTTCACATCTACTCAAAATGTTGTGAATGATCTGATACTAGATGTGAGGGGAATCAAGGTTGGAAACACAACAAAAGAGAAGTTTCTGAAAGACCAACTTATATCCATTCATTAGAAACTTGACAAGCTTGCTGAAACACCTAAGCCTGCTGAGGCTGCTGGAACATCTCAACCTGCTGGATTGGATCCTAAAGTTACTGAGAGGATCAATCTACTAGAATAAACTTTGCAATCCAGGATTACTGCAGTTGACACAAGAACTGAAATTATGGAAGGGCAACTGAATAATCTGGTTATCTCACAGGAGAGTGTTCACGGCCTAATGTCCCGGTTTGTTGATGATGTCACTAAGGGGGAATAGGGCCAAGCAAAGAAAAGAAAAGAGGCTGCAAAACTCTTTGCAAAGAAAAGATGGGAGGATGAGACTAATGCTTACAGGACAACTCCTGCACTGGCAGAGTTCAACTTCATCGATGATCTCCTCGGACAATACAAGAAAGAATACTATAATGTAAGGAAACCTTATCATGACAAGGGATATCATGAAGGTCTAAACTCTTTCTTGGAATTGAAATTTTGGGAAGCAAGAGTCAAAGCCTTAAGGGCAACTTACAGAGGTGGATGACGTGGAAGAAGTGGCAGAGGTGATAGGAACTTGCCTATCACAAAAGCAAAGGACTCACTTGATGAATTCAAGGAACTTTACATGAAGTTTGGATTCAGAGTGAATCAAATTAATCTTCTCCTGCCTGAAGCATGGAAATGGTGGAAAGAGGTCAATCCCTACATTGATTTTACACTGATTGAAAATGAATGGATGAGGGATATGATAGAAGAAATCAGGGCCTACCAAGAACAAGTGGAGAAGGCCAGAAAGAAAGAGAAAGAAGACAGTAGATCAGCACACTTTAACTGCATTTTGTTTTTGCTGATTCTAGACTGTAATATCTTTGAACAAATGTTTATAATGAAAGGTGACTATATTTGTTCTGTTTTTGTTTTTATCTTTTTGCTTTGCTGTTAGGTGAGGGTAGTGGCATCATCACCAAAAAGGGGGAAATTGTTGGACTTATTTCTATGTTTTGATGATGAGTGCCAGACTAGCTGTTATAGTGCAAAGGCAAAAAGATGTCTAGATCAAATGTAGGTTTATTAGAGTTTGATTTATGAATAGGTTTGATCAAACAAGCACTGTAAAGGGCTGGTGATTTATATCAACAGACTGATTCATATCAGTAGGGTAGATAGGTTAGTAGACTAGTCTGGAACTCTTGAAGACTGGTGAGGGGCTCAAACTCGATTCATGAAGGCTAAGGGATCAAACTTAGTAACTTAAGTCAAGGATATGGAATCAGAATTTAGGCAAGTCTGTGATGACCTAAACTGATTACATATACCTTGTGTAGAAGGTCTACGTTCCACAAGTTGGATGATGTTTGGAACTTGGTTATAATTAAAAAGGTGTAATCTAACTTCACAAATAAAAGTTAGATAAAAGAAATCAGCTGCATTGTATTTTATACACAGCAAATTGCGATTCAAATGATCGATAGGTATCTCGTGAGATCGATGAACTCGCCGATAATATACCTCGGTTAATTCAAGATTATATTGGAAGATTACATGGATAAGGACAGCCAACTACCTCTGACTTTTGAAAGAAATCAAAGGCTGAGATTAAAAGAACGTTAGGATGATTCAGATCTTTATCTAATGGTTATAAGTCAAAGGGTGGACAGACTGAACTGTCAAAAAGGAATTGTGACAGTGTCAGTCCTATGAATAGTGACAGAATGCAAAACAGATGGGACAAAAACAAGGAACGGTTACATTTGAATTTCAAATACAAGTCACATGCATTCTTGCCTATAAATAGAGGACTTTCAACTCAGAAACAAGATGATGAAAACTGATAAACTTTGAAGAGATATTTTATTGAGCTGAAAAACACCCTGCTGAACTTACTGAACTTTAAGCTACTGATCCAGAGAAATTCTTCAAGTGTATTCTGCATTCAAGCTACATCAAGCATACACACTTGAAGCCTGCAAGCTGCTGATTATTTCATCCTAATCAAGCTGCTGCATCTGAATCATTTATTTGATTCAATCTTTATTTTATAAAGAACCTGTTGAAGAAAGTGAAGCACAAATTGCATGTGAAAGATCGTTGTTTGTGGTGGAGTGGTGAAGAGGCAATCATACCTTCAAAGACCAAGTGTAAGACTCGGGAGCAAACAATCCTACTGCTCCCGCCGCCAGATTTGTGAAGCCATAGTTATTTGTGAAGGACAAGCAACTTAGGAATCTTTATGTGACTACATCAAAGATCTCTAGTGAATTTCCTCCAACATCACAGAGAGAAGAGTGGACTGGCGAGATTACACCACCTGGAACCACTATAAAATCTGCCTACTTACTTTCAAAGATTTACATTCTACACTTAGTTTATTTTACACATCAACCTCATCGAATCTAGCAACCCGAAATCACACACTTGCACTCTCGAGTATCTAATACTTAGTATCATATTTAACAACAAGTATTAAGGCTTAATTTTGATATAATTCCATTTGCACAAATTCAAAGAAACTCAACTATCAAGTGAACTCATCGTTTATCAAGAGTTATTGAGGTATCGCCAGACTCTCAAGTATCGCAGATCATTGAAGTTGCGTAATTTGTTAACTCCAAAATTTTTAAGTGTTAAGTTTATTCACCCCCCCTCTAAACTTAACCAAAGCCTTTTCAAGGGACCAACAATTCATATTAATTTTACATTTGCTTTCGGTTTTGTGATGTACATTTCAAGATGTAAAGACGAAGTTGTTTATGTGTTTGTTGATACATTTAAATCTACATAATAAAAAGGTTAATCAATTCATGGTGATCAAGGTAGAAAAGTGTGATTCAATATTTAATGAATTTTGTTTTGGTACCGACAACATTCATCAAATCGTTGAACTATACGTACCTTAATCAGTTAATGTTGTGAAATGATGATTAACTTGAGGTTTACAATAACCTGTGGGGAAAAAATATCTTTTGGACTTAAACTTCATCATATTCTTGGAAATATGGGGGTAAATGGTAAAAGGAATTTACCTAACTAAGTGATGTAACGAAAGCAAGAAACAGAAAGGAATTTGAATTAATTCAAAGTTCCTTGAAAAGATATTGCGTGTGGCTTAAAGCCTATCACTGTTATTAGCATGCATTAGTCGGTAAGTGATAGAACAAGCACACAGTAATATGGAAAATGGTAAGTTAAGATTCATATCACGTAGACACAATACCATTTAAGAATGATCACTAATGGTTTGATTTCCTCGATTGTATAAAGTCGAAGGAGAATCTTGCGGATCCGCTTATAAAAAAGGTTTAGCTAGAGATCGGGTGTCAAATTTTTGACAAACGGAATGGGATTGAAGCCTATTACGCATGTTACTTTATAATGGCAACCCAACCATAGTGACTGGAATTCCCAAGATCATGGTTCAAAAGGGACAACTAAGTTATGAAGGACAATTAGCACTTACACATTATGTTAAAACAAAAGTGTTGTCTGCTGATGGTTTCAGGTTAAGCATAAAGCTTTTAATAATTCCTATATCTTGGTAAAGCTGAGTGGGGTATTGCAGAGTACTCTTTATAGGAGGTCACCTATGTAAGTGGAAGTGAGGCCGCTTCTGTGAGAATTTGTGGGCTGAATTCTCTAACACGCTTTCTGAAACCAAGGTGTTCCAGGGTAAAAATTGACACAACCATGAGAACTTCGAGAAGGCCAAGGGGTCTATTGTATGGGTCTCATTGTCTAGGCATGCACCAAAGCCTGAGCAGTTCAAGACCTAGTTCACTGTTTAGACGAGTATGTCCGATGGTATTGTACTAGGCAAGGTTCAAGGTAGCAAACCACCTTGCCCGATGCAATAGAACTCAGTTTGATATCTCTAAAGATTCTTCATAGAATATGCATTAATTTTCATTCATGTGGGGGATTGTTGAAACTTTATGTTATTTTAGCTCCGAAATAGGTTTAAGTGTAAATGACGAACAATCAACTTCAGGCCCGGATTTGAATGAGTTGCGGAATGAATTTCCGGGAGCTAAAAAAGCTTTGGAAACTACTAAGATAGTAGTTAATGTTAGGCTTTGAATCACTCGATTCTGATATCGGGTGAAGGAGAAATTAATGACTAAAGGTAGAGTGATATATGTGAGCCGAAGCAGACATCAGTTCAGACCGAACTTGTTGAATCAATGCATATGTTCGAATTATGTTCATGAACAAAATGGCATCCATTCAAAATTAAGTTATTTCCAACTAATAACTTCCACTTTTCTGAAAGGTTACTTCCTCTACGAAATGCTGCTTCTTCTGCCTATAAATAAACATCATCCCTCAAAGAAAATACTTAGTTTTTTTTCCATACTGAAACTTTGTGAAAATAGAAGCATGCATGAAAATTCTGCATCCTAAAATTTTGCAAGAGCAAATAGAAATGTTTTCAACATAAACTCATTTGCATAGTTAGAGACATCGAGGCGGATCGGTTCGCCGCCAGCATTGAAGTGCCGCAAGCGAGAACAAGAAAAGATTGTTGTATCTTGGGAGACTTCTTGCCATAACCATGGGAATTTAATCGGGGCAATAAAATCTTAAGGAAAGCATTCTATGCGCCTCAATCTAAACAATAAGTTTTCGTATTTACTTATGCTTTGTGTCGTTCAATTTGTTGTGCATATTGTTGTGTTGTTGTGTGTATAAATGTTAAATACATGTTCAGAAAATTGTTTCTTCATCTCTGTTGTTCAACATTGCTTTTTCTATTTGAAAAGTTTCTATAAACGCAAAAAATAGATTACTATAAACGATATCGGACTACTAATTTTTCCTACCATTTCTGTGAAATTTAAGTTGTATGAGATTGTAGGTATACAAAACACATTGTGTAATGTCGATCATCATTAATTTGTTTGTCTCCTATATGTGTAACAATGACTGAAGATCCATTAGGTAATTTAACATACATATTTGTAGCAGTTTTAACATTAAACATATGTTTCAAAGTGAAAGTAATATGGTCATGAGGCTTCTGAATCTATGATCCAGTGGATGAATCGCTTTGATACCTAGGCCTTGTGAGCTATCGCCACAAACCATTACTACTAATGGCATTGATTGTTTGTTGGCTGCAAATTCTGAATAAAAAACAACAGATGCTCATACTGGGATTGAGTAACTGCAGAATCTCTAGAGTCTTGACTTTGCGGATGCATGTTGCAAGAATCTGGTGCTTCAAGATCTTCATCACAAGCTATTATTGGCTGTTGCATTTGTACCTCTTCCTTTAAAATTTGGACGATATCAATACTTCTTGTAGCACTTATCTATAATATGACCCTCTTTGCCACAATAAGTCCAATAAGGCTTCTTACTATTTCCTTGATAACCTCTGCCAGCATTAGGGCACTCTCAGCAGAAGCCCTATATGGTGCCCTATCTCTAAAATGAAGATAAAAAATAGAGTTTACCCTAAAATAGCTTCCACAGCAGAGACCCAATCCCTATTTATTTTTAGGGATATGAACAGTGCATCCCTACTTGTGGGGATGCACTATTCATGCCCTAAACATATTTAATTATTAAAAATTATAGGGATAGGGATAGTGATGCTGCTGGAGTGAAATAATAAATATTTAATGTGTATAAATAGGGTTGTGAGGTAGAATATGTATTATTTAATATTATTTGAAATGTTATAGGGATAAGAATAGGGATGCTGTTGTGGAGGTTTTTGAATTGAGATGTTGTAAAATAGGGATATGTATTATTTTATATTATTTTAGGGATAAAATTTGGGGCCTCTGCTGGGAGTGCCCTTAGAACCTCTGCATTGTGCTCTTCCTTCATTAGGAAATCTTGGATTAGCCATAACTTGATTTCAGTATGCATCTATAGAATGCTCAGCCCTAGAGGTCAGAACTACAGAATCTGCACTAGTAGTGGTATAACTGAGATGATGTTCGTGGTTTAATGCTATTACAAACAAGTCTTGAAATCAGGTCATTAAAACGAATGATTTAACAGTACCAAAATTCTCATTCAAGCCCTTCAAGAACCTAGTAGTATAGGCATTTGCATAATACTACCTTATGGTTTGCAGGGCTGGACAATTGCAGGGTGGGATTGGCCTTAAAAAAGATATTTATCCCACAAAGTTTTCAATTTAGTAATGTAATCAGTAACATATAGATTACCCTACTTGACCTTTTCAAATCTCTTCCTCAAGATTAGAAAGCTTATAAGCATCACGTCCACCAAATCTATCTTGTAAATCTAACCAAATTTCTCGTGTTGTATCAAAATACATCACATTTTCAGAGATAACAGGTGACATAGAATTCATTGCAACCAGTCTTCATATGCTGGATCATCTTCTGCAGGCATAACAGTCAAACCATTGATGAATTTCAACTTCCCTTTCGAAGATAAGGCTTTGGAATTTCTCTTCTCCGGTGAATGAAATTCTCTGTGCCATTGAGTAAAGGATGTACAAGAATCGGACTAGGATTATCAGCATTGTTCAAAACTGATATTAGCATTATTTTAGGATAATGCTAATATAAGATATCACATCTGCAGGAAATTTCAATAGCTGGAGCTAGCCAATCCATAACTAAGTTAAAGGTAAAAAATTTAATATCAATTGTATTTGATTTTGCATTTTTTATCTATTATGTTTTTCAAACTCAGGAAATTATTGTTTAAAGGAAAATCTAACAATCTTTTGTACTGGGCTCACTTTTAACCTATATTATAAATTATTATAATATAAAAATGATGATGGTTATATATATATATATATATATATATATATATATATATATATATATATCGTAAATAGGAGTACTATTTAATTGTGCATAGTGGTACGACTATTTTGTCGTTTGCGTTTTCAGTCTTTCTTTTTTTTTTTTTTTTTTTCTGGGAAGGAAAAACGACGTCGTCTTTTCATTTGTACCATTGCTACGTGTTTATCGTATATGTGGACATCAATACCGATGTATGTACACGTAATGGATCTACCGTAGAAACTTCCACTGACGGACTCCTGATTTGGCGCTAGAAGGAGGGCCTCTTTGTTGCGATTTGATCAAGAAACAAATGATGGTACCACCAAAAATACCGAAAAAGGACCCAAACCGCGGCAATGCTAGAGATACCGAGACATAGACCCCACGGCTCACGCTAGCCACCGCAAACCAATCCGGAGGAAACATTGGCGAGATCCAAAGACAAGAGCCTTGATGATGTCGGATATCACCTAGGGATCCAAATAACCTCTAAGACGATCCAAACAAGAACAGAGATAATGGGGATGGTGATTTTGTGTGATTAAGACTGAGCCTGAGAGTTAGCTTCCCTCAAGTTGCCTACGTATCCAATAGCTAAATTGGAATCAAGTCATTCGTAGTTCCTTAGGGTTGTTTATATAGGGAGGCGTCTCACCCCTTTTCTTGTTAAACAAGTCGTATAATCCTTAAACCCTAAGGATCATCATGTGTTTATCTCTCACAAAAGATAATTATGATTATATTCGAATTATGGGATTTCCTTACGGTAATCCAGGGTTCTCCTCTAATATAGGCACATGCGTTATTTATCACTTAAGGAAAGAGCCACCGGCCTTTGACGGGCTCCTCGTGCCACTTCGACTGAGTCACAGCGTATCCTACCTCCGCAGACTAGACCGAGCCGCATCAGCGGTCTGGGTAGTCGGAAGGTCATCTGAGAGACTTCCCTCCTGGGTAAGGTTTCTTGGTGTGGGCTCCTGGCCATAAATGCTTCTTCTTATCTTTCTCTCCCAATCTTGGGATGTTATAAGAGTGACACGTAGTCATGTCTATTTCCACCATCGTCATAAGCCCCCCAGGTCTGGCCAGACTGCATAGGAGCTGGGTAGACCTGAGATCAGCTCGGACGTCTCAAAGCAATATGCTTACCATGGCACGTGTCCTCGCTACCGTTTAGACTGCCGTGTTAAGTGCGTGAAACGAAGCGTCGTGACGCAATAATGGGGCGGTTATTCCAAGACTTCTTTTGGGGTTTTATAACTCCTAGTCTCATCAATCCTTTCAGGCGTTACTCTTTAAATCAAGTGTGAAGTCGGACGGTTGCCATTCTATTCTTCCATTCCTTCGATTTCTCAAGTAAGTTTTCTTTCTTCTCTTATTTCTCTGAGTCTTTTCCGTTGTTAATGAACGAACCTATAATTCTTACCGATAGTTCCATCGAGGCGTTGTTTGAATCGGGCCGAATTAGAGGAAGAAATCACCACTACCGGGTCGATACCGAGAGACACCCTACTGTCTTTTTCAATCCTCCCCTTCTTCCTCATCTTCTAGATTCGCCCTTTCCTTAAAGCCTTTATGGCTCAAAATCACAGAGCGCCTGCCATGGCATTGATACCAAAATAACTCCCACAGATTTGACCCGCATCTGTAAACAATACAACCTAACAAATCCACTTTTCAAACCCACTATCCCGGCTCCCGGTGTTTACGCTTATCAAGCTCCGGCGATCTTACTCTACAGGTGTACAGGGAGCAGCTTTTATGTGGTTTACGGTTCCCTATCTGCCCGGCCATTTTGTCTGTCCTGGAGCATTACAACCTAGGGTTGGCCTGAGATCGTACCCAACGGGATAAGGGCAATAGTGGGTTTTGCCATTTGGTGTAGATGTGCCTGCATCCCCTTCAAAGTTCAAACATTTCGACTGTTCTTTCAACGCAAACAAGTGCCTGGGCAGGCTGGGTACTATTGCTTCCCTCGCCGGGGGGATTTCATGCCTGACGTTCAATTTACGGAGCCGGGAGACACCTCATACAAAGGTTGGAAGACCAGATTCTTCTTCATATGTCCGGAGGTGGCTCGGAACCTAGGCAGGTGGAACTCCTCTGACCTGGACAGCGATCCGCGACCAACTGACGTGGATCAGAAACTGCTAGACGACATTCGCAAAAGTGGGGTTTATATCAGAGAGAAAAAGTATTCTTCTGAGTTGATTCTGGCTGCCCAGTTGCCTACCGCGGGCCCTAACCCCTACAAGGAGTTAACCAAGGAAGAGTACAAGATCTGTAGGACTTTAAAGTCTGTTCCTTATCGTATTTTGCTATTTGTAAAACATCCTCTAACATTTTTTGTTATTTACATTGGCAGTGTCTTCTTTTGCTGATCTCTTGGAGGACGTGAATGATGAAGCGGTTCCTTCTGTTAACACTGACGAGCCTATCCCGGAGCCTGAGCAGCAGGAGCACATACAGCCGGAGCCTCTCCGAGCTGCTGGGACCGTCCTGACCCCCACCTCAGTCCATCTCCTATCCGAGCAACCAGGCACGACTCATCCAGGGAAGCGGAGAGGATAGATGTGGATGAAGATCGAGAGGCCGAGAGAGATGCGATCGAGCCCACCGGAAGAAGAAGATAGCCTCTTCTTCTTCCGACTCGGAAGGGTCGATCTAAGAAAAGGAAGCGCGGTCGATGCACCATAGAGAACGTTGAGGACTCTCCCGAGGAGCACACTTCCCACTGGACACAACCGGTTATGCGAGCCGCCGATCGTGACCTCGCCCATTTGTAGTAAGCTCTAGTGTACATATGTCGCTTATTCCTATGCATATTGTTTCCTTCTTACCTTTCCTACGTCTTTTCCAGGGTGCCCAGTGTCGGTCGAGGAATTCTGGACCGCCTTGCCGAATCTGCAGCCGAGTAAGGAGGCTTTACAGAGGGACGATCGAGAGCTCCGGGCTGCACGTGATAGGCACGAAGAAGCCTCCAAGACTAAAGATCGAGATTGCGGCCCTGAAGAAGGAACTGGTCGAGACTAGGGCAGTGCATCTGCCGAACTCCGTGCCAAACACGACGAGTATGTGGCGGAGAACTCTGAGCTCGGGCAGGCGCTGGCCAAGGTCCGAGCTGAGCTCACTACTTTGGAAGCTTCTCTTCCTGCTCGGAATGCCCGAGTTGTGCATGAGTACAAGTCCTCCGATCATCTAGCTGGAGCTCTGAAGGTCTTGTTGAACCCTGTCATGCAGCATGGGTACACGACTGGTGTGGACGAGGCAAGAGAACAGCGCCCTGAGCTGGTTCTTTCAGACCTTAGACATTACCGCTCTATGTACAAAGAAGGGCGGTCGATCTATGACGATCGTTTGAGAGAGTTCAGGGCAGGTGAAGACATCGGGTCAAAGTATGCCAGACGTCGTCCTGCTTCTCAAAGTGCTGGTCCAAACCCGTCTTCGTCAGAGCAGGCTCCAAGGACCCAGACCTGATTGTTTATCCTTGTTACTGTTTTTTTTTTTTTTTGAAAACTTTGAAACTTTTTGTTATCCAAGCTTCTGTACTTTATTTCATACTTTATGGTGCCCTGCCCACTGTATTTTGTGCTTTGAATTCACTTGGTTTATTTTGTGCTTAGTTATTCGCATTCTGCCTTATAGATGTCCCCTATTTCCCCCCAGTATGGCATGCATTACCGATAGTTAGGATGACATACTAAGTCTTGATTAAATTCTGGCCTGACCTGCAGACTTAGGAGGTTTGACTTTTGCAAACCTTCTGAGTATAACCTGACTCAGTTAAAGCCCTGTCCTGGCTTGAGGACTAGGGAAGCTTGTGGTATTCAAGCTTTCGAGTCCGACTTTGCAGGACTCGATTAAATCTGGCCCGACTGCGGTGACCGAGGAGGTTTGACTTTTGCAAACCTTCTGAGTATAACCTGACTCAGTTAAAGCCCTGTCCTGGCTTGAGGACTCGGGAAGCTTGTGGTATTCAAGCTTTCGAGTCCGACTGCGCAGACTCGATTAAATCCTGGCCCCGACTGCAGATCGAGGAGGTTTGACTTTTGCAAACCTTCAGAGTATAACTGACTCGATTAAAGCCCTCGCCCTGGCTTGAGGACTCGGGAAGCTTGTGGTATTCAAGCTTTCTGAGTCTGACCTGCAGACTGAGGAGGTTTGACTTTTGCAAACCTTCTGAGTATAACCTGACTCAGTTAAAGCCCTGTCCTGGCTTGAGGACTCGGGAAGCTTGTGGTATTCAAGCTTTCTGAGTCTGAACTGCAGACTGAGGAGGTTTGACTTTTGCAAACCTTCTGAGTATAACCTGACTCAGTTAAAAATAATCTCACTACAGAGCATAATAATAAATAACATGTAAGAAATCATATATTTATTAGAAATCAAGTATCTTTGATCACACTTTTATTGAAAAAGACAACATAAAATGAAAAGATAGAATCAAGCCTGGATTCATCTCAGGCATAAAACTTCCTAAGGTTGCTAGCATTCCAGCTTCTCGGTATGGTCTGTCCGCTGGCATCAGCTAGCTGGTAAGCACCTTTGCCATGAACCTTTACTACCCTGTACGGACCTTCCCAGTTCGGGTTAAGCTTCCCTTGGGGAATTTGCTTGCTGACCTCATTTTTCCTCAATACCAAGTCTCCTTCCCTGAAGTATGAATGCTTCACTTTAGAGTTGTAATCTTCGGGATATCCTTTGCTTGTATTTTGCCATCCGGATGTAGGCTACTTCCCTAGCTTCTTCCAAGTTATCCTTGGCATGTCTGAGCTCGGTATCCTGGTCAGTACTTGCATGGAGCTCAGTCCTTGGAGAAGGGAGCCCCACTTCACCGGAATGACTGCTTTCACAACCATAAGCTAAGGCAAAGGAGTTTCCCAAGAGGCGAATTTGGAGTCGCTTCAGTATGCCCAAAGAACGTTAGGCAAATGCTCGACCCATGCTTGTCCCTCTTCTTCCAACCTCTTTTTCAACCCAACCTTGAGTCGCTGTTTGTTTGCTCCACCTGGCCGTTGGCTTGAGGGTACCAGCGAGGTGAAATGTTGGACTATACCCACTCGGCACACCATGACTTGACCGCCTCTATCTTCAAATTATGTTCCATTGTCCGACACCAGGATCTTGGGTATTCCAAAACGCATGATAATATTCTTCCATAAAATTTCTCGTATTGCTTTCCCGTGATAGTGGTCAAGGCTTCACCTCTACCCACTTAGTAAAGTAATCGATGGCTACGACTAGTAATCGTAGGTTACCTGGAGCTCGGGAAGGGTCCAACCAGATCGCCCCATTGATAAAAGGGCCAAGGAGAAACCAAGGGAATCATGTTCTGGGTTGGCTGGTGAAACAAATTATCGTGCACCTGGCATGACCTACATCTCATTACTAGATCGTCTGCATCTGCTTGCATGGTTGGCCAATAATACCCGAACAAACGGCATTTACGTGCTAGAGTCCGGGCTCCTGCGTGGTTTCCACAAATGCCGAGGTGGATTTCCCTGAGCAGATAATTTCCTTCCTCCTGGGTAGCACACCTAAGCCAAGGTGATATAAATGACCGTCTGTATAGGATATCATCAAAGAGAGCATACCTGCTAGCCTGTAGCTTGACCTTCCTGGATTGAACCTTGTCAGTTGGTAGAACCCCGTGTTTTAGATAGGGCGTTATGGGATCCATCCAGTGGCTCGTTGGCAAATCGGTTGAACTTCATTCAACGCATAACTTCGCCGCCACCGCTCCACTAGAACTTTTTATTTGAGAAGAAATTAGATGCCAACTTGGAGAGGGCATCGGCCTTTTGTTCCCGGATCGAGAGACACCGCTTATATGAACCGACTTGAAGTTCTTGATGAAATCGTGAGCGGTCGCCAAGTATTTCTTCATTGATTCCTCCTTTGCTTCATATTCACCCTTAATATGGTTAACCACCAACTGGGAGTCACTGAATACATGCAGGTTATCGCGCCTCAACTTTTTGTCGCTAATCGAGCCCAGTAATCAAAGCCTCATATTCTGCCTCATTGTTTGTAGCCGCAAAGTTGAAGCGCAGCGCATATGGGAATTCTTCCCCCTTCGGACTAAGGAGCAAAAGGCCTGCTCCTGCTCCTTCCTTTCCCGATGCTCCATCCACAAAAAGGGTCCATGTATCGACCTGACCCGCTGGCTGTTCTTTATGCGTCTCGACTTGAAGCCCTTCAGCTAGGAAGTCCGCTAGAGCCTGGGCTTTGACTGCCGTCCTGGGTTGGTAGTCCAGGTCATACTCTGCCAGCTCGATAACCCATCTGGCCAATCTTCCCGAGGTGTCTGGTTTCGCCAAGATCTGACGCAGGGGTTGATCTGTAACCACGATGATTGAATGTGCCTGAAAGTACGGTCGCAACTTCCTAGAGGCATGGACTAGAGCCAGAGCTAGCTTCTCTGCGTTGGTATACCTGAGCTCTGGTCCATGTAAAGCCCGGCTCACATAAAACACGGGTGTCTGCCTGTTTTCTTCTTCTCTGTCAGATCGCATCGATTGCCTCATCGACTCACCGCCAAGTATAAAAGCAGAGTTTCTCCCTCCTGGGGAGATGTTAGGGTTGGCAGCTCGGCCAAGTACTCCTTTAAATCGTCAAATGCCTTCTGACTGTCCTCATTCCACTGGAAGGGACTTGCTTTCCTCAGGATTTTAAAAAATGGTAAAGCACGCTGCGTGCCGACTTCTGGATAGGAACTCTACTTGGGCGGCCATGCGGCCGGTTAACCTTTGCACCTCCTTGATACTTCTGGGTGGTGGCATTGTTCTTAAGGCTTCAACTTTGTCCGGGTTAGCCTTAATTCCTTCTTTTGAAATCATGTAACCCAGGAATTTTCCTGACCTGACCCCAAATGTACACTTTTTTGGGTTAAGTTTCATTTGGGTCTGCCTGAGTACCCCAAATACTTCCCGGACGTCGATCATGTATCTTGGTTTAGAGACTGGCTCTTGATCGGAGATCATCCACATAGACTTCCATGCATTTCCGATCTGTTTCTCGAAGATCTTATTCACTCGCTTCTTTGATAAGTGGCTCTGCGTTCTTCAATCCAAACGGCATAGTAACATAGCAGAACGTTCCTTCTTCTGTAATGAATGCCGTCTTTTCCGCATCGTCCGGGTCCATGGCAATTTGGTGGTATCCTTTGTATGCATCTAGAAATGCAAAGATTTCAAATCCAACCGTTGAGTCAACTAACTTTGTCAATCTTAGGTAGTGGGTAACAATCCTTGGGGCGAGCCCTGCTTTGGTCGGTAAAATCTACACACATTCGCCACCTACCATCCGGCTTTTTACCAGGATCTGGTTGGCAAGCCGGTCGGGTAAAACACTTCACGCTTGATCCCGGCTTTGTAATAACTTTTCTACTTCCTTTGAATGGCCTCCATTCGGTCTTTTACAAGCGCTTTTCTTTTTTGCCTAATCGGTTTCGGGTCGGATCCACAATAGGATTTGGGAGGAGAAGAAGTTACGTAACAATTTGTCACATGATGTTTGAGCAGAACACCACACATTTTTTTATTTTAATGTAAGTCGAAATACTCACTTTATCTACATTTTTGTTTCAAAATTACTCTATATATGTTACTCGATCCATAACATTGTTACTATATTTTTTTGGATTTACTACATGTATCGGTTGTTACTACTAATTTTTTAACGTTACTACATTATTGATATAACTATATCTATTTTATTGGATGTTACTACTTGTTTTTCGAGTGTTACTACATCTTTTTGGATATAACTATATATTATTGGTTGTAACTACTTTTTTTATATGTTACTGCATTCTTTCTAGTGTTACTACATATTTATTGTGTAAAAAAATCATGGGTATTTCGGTCCATGTATTATAAATTTGGCCTTTTAATCACATAAAATGAAAGTTGTCCTTCCATCCCCATTTATGATATTTTTGTCTTTCTGTTCCCTTTACCCAATTAATTATCCAACTAAATTAGTTTAGGGGTGGTGGTTTAAAAGGACAAAAAAGAGGGGGATATGAATTATGATAGTGAAAATATAAATTGGGTGATAAGGACAAATCCACTGTTCATAACCCAAAATCCACTGTTTGCTGCAGTGGAACTGACTTCAAATTCAATGTTTCACTATTCCACTGTTTGTGTTTTTTTACTGAAATGACCTCAAAAATAACGTTGAAAAAATATCAAATGAGATGTCTAAATATAGAGGACGAAAAAAGGAAAAATGTGATGAAAAAATTCAGATCAAAAAATATATTCGTTTTTGTAGTTGAATGCGAGAGAATTCAAATCACAATGAAATAAAGACATGTTCTTTTTACTAAAAAAAATATTTCAATGTCTTCTTGCATAATTGTATGTTCAAATTGTCATTTTTAACAATAAACATGTTAGGTAATGGGGTTAATTAATTTATCTGGATTATTGAAGCTTATGATTATTGGTCAATTTCTATATGACAGGTTGCAACGATTTAAGAAAAATTGTAAGCAGTGAATTACGAATTCACATTCGACCGTGGATTTAGATGATACTAACATAACAATCGTTTATCTAGGAATCGTGACTGCCGTCAATACGTGTTCTTCACCGCAGTGATACAACGCTTTGCATTTTGTTTGTCAGGGAAGATCTTTTCACACGGAAGATTATTCTGACTCAATTCGACGCAGATGATATTGATTTTTAGACCCTATTCAAGTCAGATTTGAAGTGTTTTCCATACTCAATGCAGATCAGAAAGGCTTTCTGGATAAAATTAAGTCAGAAAAACTTTCAATATCCGTCTAAAATTTAGTCAGAATCAGCGAGTGCGGAAAAAACAAATTGAAAGGCAAAAGTGAAAACAAAAATATCGTGTATTAAGATTCTTTTTAGTGTGAAAAGACATACATTTTTCAAAATATATTTACCTTTACACTACCACCAACGCCCCCGAACACCTAGGGTCATACAATAAAATGGCATAATGAAATTCATAACATTATAAAATAGAAGTATTCACTCAGTAATATTGCAATGTAATGCTAATAGTATAAAATCATCGTAACATGACAATCCGTTAGAAAAAGTGACAGTACAAATACCATAAAGGACAAAAATGACAGTACAAATACCATCGTAACATTTTCATGATTATAAAAGACAAAAATCATAATGGTTACTTTAAAATTGTTACTTCACGTGTTAATGTTACTTTGTGTTTCACAATTGTTACTTCATAATTACTTTATTCCACATTTGTTACTTCATATTTATTACTTCATAATTGTTGCTTTTGTCCTGATTAAATTACAGTCTCTGTCCCGATTTTTTTTATAATTTTGTCCTTTTGGACAAAAATCTATAGAAAAATAGCAACACTATCCATAATAGTACATAAAGACTATCCTAAATACAGGTTTTGTAACGCCCCCAGACCCCGGGCCTGGTAGCGTTAAATGAGTCATAAATGTCCGGTCAACTGCTTAGACCGCTGTCCTCGCTTAGTCTAAAAGGGCTAACCCGAGTTGACAAGACATTTATGTCTCACACTTATATAGGGATGAGCATTCTACTACTTTTCCAATGTGGGACATTACATTCTCCCCCCTTATAAGGGACTGGCATTCTCACCAGGACGGCCAAGACTGTAAGACTGTTCCTGGATCGTCCCTACCAGAGGTAACTAGAGGCCATCCGTACACCGTCTTCTTGTACGGTGCAGCGCATAGTTCCGTCTGATAGTCAGCTCTGAATGTCATTCTCTAACGCCCCCAGACCCCGGGCCTGGTAGCGCTAAATGAGTCATAAATGTCCGGTCAACTACTTAGACCACCGTCCTCGCTTGGTCTAAAAGGGCTAACCCGAGTTGACAATACCTTTATGTCTCACACTTATATGGGGGTGAGCATTCTCTTATTTTACCGATGTGGGACTTTACAGGTTTTGATATAACTAGTTAACTGACCCGAAAACCGCATCCAATGCGGAATAAACTGAGGTTGCCGCTGAATCTCTAGCACAAGCGCTGAGGCGCCAACATTGGCACTTAATCGGAGGCACCAGTGCTTTCGGGAAAATATTTTGCGACAAAAATCCGTGTATTTGGTGATGAAAAAGTTCATCATGGAAATATAATTGTGACGACCATGATCCGGATACCGAGTCCTTAACCGGAAAACGACGTCCGGAACGTATATAATTAAAATAAATCAATTATATACGTAATCCTGACATCATCAATAACAGAGAACAAGCGGAAAAGAAAACAAAGACTCGGAGAAAAACTTTAAAACATCACTACAACGATCGACAAGTAACACGAGGCTGCAACTAAAACAAAATCCCAAGAAATAATACACAAGATTGAATATCCATTCAACTATTACAACTCTTTATTACAAACCAAGGTACATTTATTTATCTTGTCTATTACAAAAAGAAAGAGAAGATTCTATATTGTTGCTACAACAACAAAAAGAAAGGTAGACTTCAACTGCTGGAATTTCAGGAATCACTCTTAAGTGATCTCGAACTCAACCTACAATAAAACCACATTCTCGGGAGGGGAAAAACAACATACTAAAGGGTAAGTGCTTTTCGTCCTCTCACTAGACACGTTTTTCGATTTTGGTCCTTGTTTTTCTCCGGCGACAATTTTAGTCCTGTAAGTGGTCTTTTTTGCAAAAATAGTCTGAATGCCGGAAAGACCACTTACAGGACTAAAATTGGTCTTTTCGGCGACAATTTTAGTCCTCGTAGTGGTCTTTCCGGCGTTCGGGACTATTTTTGCAAAAAAAGACCACTTACAGGACTAAAATTGTAGCCGGAGAAAAATCGAGACCAAAATCAAAACGTGTCTGGGTTAGAGGACGAAAATTGTAATTTAGCCCTTAGTAAAGGGTAAAGCACCGAATCTACACATGCTATGTTACACGAATCATCATTAATAATAATAATAATAATAATAATAATAATAATAATAATAATAATAATAATAATAATAATAATAATAATAATAATAATAATAATAATAATAATAATAATAATAATAATAATAATAATAATAATAATATCAAGGCAAGTCAAACAAACATAATAACACATATGTTTCACTCGCTCACAACACTCTACTAGTCTTACTAATAGACACAACCACGTAAGACATTTGGTACATACTTATCCAAGGACACTATGCATGGTGAAGACTGCATCACGACACATTCAGCACCTCATATGGCACGAGTATCTAAAACGTGTGAAATATTACACGAGTCCGGCACAAGTATCTAAATTGTGCGGAGGTGTAATAGTTTCATGTTGCGTTACAAAAACGTGTCTCACCAAGGACTAACATGTTTTAGCTTTTAGACTTATCAAGTATGTATTTAAGCGATTAATCTAACCACCTAAGTTCATTACACATAAAAGGCTTCTTAGAGCACTTGCATCAGTGTCTCTTGACAGATTCTCTATTTTACAGATTTTAACACCACTTTTTTGAATTTACAGATTCTCTATCAGAACTCAACTGCATCAGAATCTCTACAAATATATATACAACATTAAAATAACTACAAACTACAATAAAAACCACATATCAACACACACAATCTAAGTATGTTTATATAGTAACAATCTATACTATATTAATATATTAATATTTTAGTTTTATTAGTCCTTTTCACTTCAGTAACATCTTAAAAAAACACAAATTTACCCTTAATATTCGCAACAAAATTAAAGAAGAGGTGCAAAATAAAACATGAAGTAAGTATAGTATCATATTTGGTTTTTTTAAGGGAAGTATAGTATCATATTATTAATAAAAGAAAACAGAACAAAAATATCTAATAAACTAAAAAGCCTAGGTGGAAGATAAGACAGTGAAAAGAGAAAAAGAAAATGGAAACAAACATTCAGATTCTTTCTTTTTGTTGGAGATGTACCGCATTATTTACCAAATCTGAATTGTAAAGTATAGCATACAGATTCTACTGCATCCGTTTATTCGACAAATCTGATGAATGAAATCTCTAGAGAGTACAGATTTAACACCATTTTCAGATTCTACTACAAGTGCTCTTAGGGACCAATAGACCCTAGACCAACTATACATTACACTACTTAATACATTGCACGGAAATATTGGAATTTAATCCAATACGTACCCACGAAAAGGTGATACAATTCCAATTTGCCCTTAATAAAAGTTACACTTTAAAATACCGTAAATACCCTTTAACAAAGATCGTAACTCTATTTATTTATTAAACATCACCCATTAAAATTATTGTGACCCACACAAAGTGGTAAAAAGACTTTTATACCCTTTATGGAGACACGGGGTATCACAATAATTTCTTTTTGGAGTGAAAGTCGTTCGCAAACAACCTGCTCGTTAGTATTTCTGATCGTTCAATTATTTAGTTTAGCAAGCCAAACTTACACAAAGATCTTTCCATGACTTTAAAGGTTTGGTATCATCTGTTATTTATAAACTAAGCCTTTTACTAGATCATCGGGAAAGGTTTGTACGACGTCATATCTTGGCACTCCCTATATACCAAAAGACGTAGACGAAGCATTTCTCTGCCTCCTTAAAACCTAGGCTGGAAAAATCTATCATATAGGAAAGAGTACAACACACTACGTTTCCAAAAAATATATCCTCCGTAAAAAGGAAAATTACATCAAAATTCCAAAAGTCATAGCAAGATCCGTGTAATGGAAGTGGTAAGTGTAGTTTGCCATCCTAGAGTCCATGTTGTGCTTAATCTATGAATCGTCCCAGTGTCTATTCAATGTGTACACTGTCCACCCTTTTATTTGTGTATATGTTTGCGGCTCCTTCCATGCAAGATCCAAAAGTACGTAAGTGTTGTGTCGAATATTTGGAAGGACAAAGATAATTAGAAAGGTGCAAACTTGGTTTGCACTCTTCAGCTAAGTGAAAAATGTTTCCCAAAACAAAATTCCATGTATGGGGTGTCGATCCGTCATGTGTATCACAATTCCACTAATTTAACGTTGTAAAGGATTCAAGGCTCCGGTCAAAGTATTTGAAAAAATAGTCAAAATGGGAGATATGACAAGAACGATTCCACACTACAAGAAAAACACTATTTTGCTATACTAACTTTTCCACACAGAAAAAATGTTTCTATACACTTACTTTAGCCACTGTAGCTTGACAAATGAGTCTAAATAAGTACTCCCTCCGTCCCAATTTGTTTGAGAAATTTTGAAAGTCACAATATTTAAGGAAACATCATTTAATAGGTTGTCTAGTATTTAATAATATGCCAAATATCCATTTCATGTCATTTTAAACAATACCATCAAAAGTAAAGACACGGAAGTATAAGACATGGAAGTAGGGGCAATTTAGGTAGTTTAATGATTAATTTTTTCTCTAAAGGTGGAAATGATACTTATTTTGGGACAACAAAAAATAGAATAAGTCTCAAACAAATTGAGACTGAAGGAGTATATATATATCAGTCACATTTTTTTTTTTTTTTTTGACAAAAGCTTATGTAGCAAAATTTTGTTTTTTTTCTTTTTAGCTTTAAAGTTTATATATACCAAGACCATCCCGAAAAAAATTTCTAGTTCCGCCACTGCATGGCAGTTTGGTGTGCCGTAAGATCACGCCATTTAGTCTAGTGTTCCATCACCCACAAATCTACCTTCATTCTACGATCATCAAAAAGCACAGAAAGGCGCCCGCCTAACACTCCGACTTTCCAATTCAGTGAACCAGCCTCTTCAGGCCCTTGCACTTTTTCAAACTTCTCAGTCACCAAATCTAGACTAACAATTTCCAAGTTACGGTCAGTAAAATTTGTATTGACAGTCCATAAATCTTTCCAATAGCATACTTTCCGGTTTTTTTTAAAAAAAAGAACCCCTCCCTTAAATTCCTCGATTTCCTTCTATGAATCCCCACGAAAACTATAAACAATTACAATATTGTGATGATATAAACATGACATTTTAACGACTTTATTGATAGAAGGAAATTATTCTCCAAATATTCTGTATTTATTGTGTAAATATTTGATTGATCCTCTACCATAATTACTTGATTCGTTTACCGTTTCTAGATTCTTCTCAAGTGTATAAATGTAACCATACTATGTGAATACAATTGACACTTTTCCATAATCTCAATTATTCTGTTATGATATCGGAGCACTGATCCAACTTTCTCCTTTCTCCTTTTTTTTTTCTTTTTCTTTTTCTTCTTTTTCCTCGTTATCCCTATGGCCTCTGCTAACAGCGCCACCTCCACTCTCAAAACAGCCGCCACCACCTCCGATGGCTCCTCCTCCCTCACAGCCATCAACTTAGGTGCCCAAGCTCCTCTAAAGCTCACCCCAACAAACTATCTTGCTTGGAAGCTCCAATTTACAGCTCTTCTCAATGGCTACGGCCTCATGAAATTTCTGGATGGTTCCTACCCATGTCCGCCGAAAGAGATCAACGGAGCAGTCAACCCCGACAATGACCTCTGGCATCGACAGGACCAACTACTACTCAGCACTATTGTGGCCTCCCTCTCCGACAAAGTCGTCTCCGTTCTTAACACTGTCCAAACATCAAAGCAGGCTTGGGAAGTTTTGGCCACCACCTACGCCAACCCTTCTCGCGGCCGAATCAGACAATTGAAGGCCAATTTACGAAACACCGTCAAAGGAGCCCAATCGATTTCCGATTACCTAATTTCAATCAAAAATCGGCAGATGAACTGGAGGCTCTCGGCTCCAAAATTGACCCCGAGGACCTCACTGACATTATTCTCGGCAACCTTGGACCGGAGTACAATGACCTTGCACGCGCAATTCAGGATCGTTCCATCAATGAACCCGAGTTTGTTCTTGGCACGTAAATTATTTCGAATCGATCGGGACCATTCTTCATAATTGTCTGGTTTGAGCAAAACGGGGCTGATAAGAGCACCGGTACCTTCACTGGGATGAAGGTAATAAGCGGAGAAAGGCTCATAACGAGGAGCTTTAATGGCGGCGGCGGCGTCTTCTCTAGCCATGAAGAAGATGATGGGCAACGCTGTAAGGGTTTTTTTATTTTTTATTTTTTTTTTCTCACAGAACATGCTCCTTATCCCGGCTCGGATGATCTTATGCTTGGTGACGGTACTTTACTCCCTATAACTCATATTGGCTCAACATCCCTTCCCACCCCCTCCATGTCTTTCCAACTGAACGATGTCTTATGTGTTCCAAATATAAAGAAAAACCTTATTTCTATTTCTCAATTTTGCCAATCTAATAATTGTTCTGTTGAATTTTACCATCTACGTTCTTTGTGAAGGACCTCAAGACCAATCGATTCTCTCTCAATGTACAACTATAGATGGAGTCTATGTCCGCCTAAATCACCACCCCTAATAAATTTTGCCACCGCCACAAGATCTAAGGATACGTGGCACCGCTCGTTAGGTCACCCCGCCGCCAAGTTTTTCACTTTATTATTTCTAGTAATAATTTATCTTTTTCTCGCTTGAACTTAGGCCACTGTGAGGCTTGTTTTTGCAATAAGAGTCATAAACTTCCGTTTAATGTTTCTACCTTACAATCTACTCGTCCCCTTGAAATTATTTTCAGTGATGTTTGGACCTCCCCTCGTTTGTCTGTTGATGGTTATCGTTACTATGTTATTTTTGTCGATCATTTCACCCGCTATGTGTGGTTCTATCCGTTGCATCGTAAATCTGACCTAGCTTCTATTTTTCCTAAATATAAATCTATTGTTGAAAAATATTTCTCCCATGAAATAAAAGTTCTCTGTTCCGATAATGGAGGTGAATTTATTGGCTTAGCCCCTTTTTTGTCTACCCACGGTATCACACACCTTACCACCCCCACACACACACCCGAACACAATGGCTATTCCGAGAGACGTCACTTACACATCATTGAAAAATGTCTTACGCTTTTATCTCAAGCTTCTCTCTCTACTGAATATTGGCCTTATGCGTTTAATTGCCACCGTTGTGTATTTAATTAACCGTATGCCAACACCCACCATCTCTATGAGTTACCCTTGTGCCAAAATCTTTGGGTCGCCACCAAACTATGCAAAACTTCGTATATTTGGTTGTCTCTGTTACCCGTGGCTTCGTCCTTATACGTCAAATAAATTAGACAGCCGATCGACCCCGTGCATTTTCCTTGGTTATTCCCTTCACCAGAGTGCCTATTACTGCCTTGATCCTACCACCAACCGTATCTACACATCGCGTCATGTTAAATTTGTTGAAACTATCTTTCCCGCTGCCCGAGGGTCCTCCACCCCTTCCTCACTTCCTGACATCTCCCCTTGGCTCGGCCCTATCCCCCACCCACCTGCCCCACCCATCCCCAACCCACCTGCCCCACCCGCTCCTTCCTCACCACCCCCTTTTCCCCCCCGTCCGATCTATCCCCATCCCCCCACCATATGGCCACTCATTCCAAGCATGGCATTCGAAAGCCGGTACAAAAACTTAACTTGCATGTTCTGACAGATTTCTCAAGATTGAACCCACTACTTTAAAAACAGCACTTGCTCAACCTTTGTGGTTTCAGCAATGAAGGATGAATATGATGCGCTTCTTGCCAATGAGACATGGGATCTTGTTCCTTTTGATGCTTTATATAATGTTGTTGCTTGTAAATGGGTATTTCGCATCAAACGGAATTCTGATAGGACTATCGATCATTATAAAGCTCGCCTCGTGGCCAAGGGCTTCACTCAACGGCCCGGTCTTGATTATTATGACACATTCAAATTCAGGTTGTGAAACCCACTACAATCCGTATTCTTCTATCTTTGGCACTAGTCCATGGATGGCCACTTCGACAACTTGATGTTAACAATGCCTATCTCCAAGGCACGCTATCTGAAACTGTATGTATGTCTCAACCTCCGGGTTTTCAGGATGCTCAGTTTCCCTCTCATGTTTGCCGACTCAAGAAAGCTCTTTACGGCCTTAAACAGGCCCCCCGTGCTTGGTATCAAGAGTTGCGGTTATTTCTTACTCAACACGGTTTTGTCAACTCTGTCTCGGATCAGTCTTTATTCATTTTCCGGCACACTACTCATGTACTATATATTCTCGTATATGTTGATGACTTGGTTATCACCGGCAGTAGCTCTTCCGCAGTAGAATCCTTTATCGCAACAATAGCTCGTCGGTTCTCCATTAAAGACTTGGGCGATCTTCATTATTTTTTGGGTGTTGAAGTCACCGCCAATTCCGATGGTCTCTTATTATCTCAGCGTTGTTATCTGTCTGACATTCTGCTGAAAATGAACATGCTTGATGCCAACGCCTCGACCACTCCCATGCAGCCCGATGTCACTCCCCTTACTTACACCAAGGAACCTCTTCTATCTTACCCCTCTGCATACCGCTCTCTTATTGGCAGTTTACAATATCTCTCATTTATTCGTCCCGATGTTTCATTTGCTGTCAACAAATTGGCCCAATTTATGCACGCTCCGACGCCTACGCATTGGTCCTTTGCCAAACGACTTCTTCGTTATCTTGCTGGTACTCTCAATCTTGGCCTCCAGCTTTATCGTCAAACGCCTCTTACGCTGCATGCATTCTCTGATGCTGATTGGGGAGGAAATAAGGATGATTACTCTTCCACCGGGGCTTACCTTGTCTATCTTGGTCGCAACCTTATATCCTGGAGCTCGAAGAAACAACCCACTGTTGCTCGTTCCTCTACCGAAGCCGAATACAAATCGGTTGCCAATACTGCTGCTGAACTCAATTGGATCTCGTTTATACTGTCTGATCTTGGCTTACCTCCCTCGGCAGTTCCTGTTATCTATTGTGACAATATTGGTGCTACTCATCTCAGTGCCAACCCCGTCTTTCACTCTCGCATGAAACATGTTGCCGTTGACTTTCACTTCATCCGCGAACAGGTTCAAATGGGCAAAATCCGTGTCACGCATGTTTCAGCCAAGGATCAACTCGCTGACATTTTGACCAAACCCCTTGACCGTCGACCGTTCGAATCCAATTTAATCAAGCTTGGTCTTCGCTCCCGTAGCCCAGCTTGAGGGGGCATGATAGAAGGAAATTATTCTCCAAATATTCTGTATTTATTGTGTAAATATTTGATTGATCCTGTACCATAATTACTTGATTCGTTTACCGTTTCTAGATTATTCTCAAGTGTATAAATGTAACCATACTATGTGAATATAATCTCAATTATTCTGTTATTTATAATCATCATTTGACTAATCATACCCGAAACCATACATAAAAGAACCACGATTCTAAGTGGATTTTGGACTAGGCAAACGCTCAGATATTTTCAAAGTTGGATTCCACAGATACAAATCATTTTCCCCGATAGCTAAACAAACCAGTCCATTATATGACTATACTAACAATCCGAAGACGAGACACATGCTTCTGGAATCTGCTACGGGTATTCAATATCAAAAACAAGGGAAGAGGGCTCATGCAATGCAGAAGAAAGAGAACAATGATTCAAAATGCTGGCCTTCCTTTAAAGATGCAGAGAAATGGGATTTCATAAATTGTGGGCTTGAGATCAAAGACAACAATGGTTTTGAAACACACTTGAATTTCATAAGGGGTTTCACCGGAAGACGTAGAAGGATTTCTGTAATCAATTTTTGAGAGGAAGTCGAGTTGAAGGATTTCCCATTAAACCGGCCAGTTGATTTTCTATTTTGAACTACGTAGTACTATCCAAAGGAAGAGATTAAACTTCTAGGAAGAGAATTTAGACCAGCTTTGAATTCACATTTGCAAGCATGTACTATTTCCGTCCCAAAATGTAAGTTCATTTGAGTTTTTTCACACATATTAAGAAAATTAGTTAAATTTGTTATTTGTCATTAATATTGACTAAAAAGATTAAAATGACATTTCATTGGTATTAATGCAAAGTAATAAAAAATGGTTGAGTATATAATAAATGAGGGGTAGAAGGAAAAAAATGTAATAAATGTTTTATTGATTTTCTAAATGGACTTATATTTTGTGACGGAAATAGTACTAGTACTAGGGAATATATATTGAAGTGTAGTATATCAAAGGTCTTGGGAAGTTTAAAGGCCTGGTTTACGGTAGTACAATAGTAATGGTTCATTGTATGGGAGAAAGAAATAATTACTCTCAAATAATCAAAAAAAAAAAAAAATCACCTGAATCAAGATTTGAAGCAAAGCATAACCAAAACATCTCAAAACCACACAAGCCAACACTTGAATCCGTCTCAACCTTAAACTTAGACTGATAAACACCGTCACGAAATACACACAACACTTTAACGACTTTGTAATCATCATTCGACTCGACATACCCAAACCCATGAACAAGAAAGTTAGGCCATACGACAGACTGGATCTTGAACCTTAGGGTAAGTGACGGATGAAAGGTCATAGTTTTATATGTTCCAATTTAATATACAACAATGAACTTCACCACAAGACTTCTCAGAGATGTAGGCAAAAACTTCATTACACAAAAACAATTTACATTAAAGATCAAACATTTTGGTTCTTACAAAGAGGGCCAAATGTTCATAGCATTGCTACAATCACGATCAATCAGTAGTAGGTGAAACCAAGCTTTCAGCATACACGAAAACTGCACAATATGAACAGCAATACATAAAATACCTAAAGTGTGTACTCTTATAAT
Organism: Gentiana macrophylla; assembly: GCA_026214975.1. Classification (NCBI taxonomy): domain Eukaryota; kingdom Viridiplantae; phylum Streptophyta; class Magnoliopsida; order Gentianales; family Gentianaceae; genus Gentiana; species Gentiana macrophylla. Next base: position 46,266,950 of record CM047817.1, read on the forward strand.
TGTACACGATTACACCTGATTCATCTTCCAAAAGTATGTCACCGTTTCCTAAAATGCAAAGAACACGTTTTATGCTACAACGATGAACATCATCATAAGGAATGGAAATCACTTTACACCAAGAATCTTCAACTCCTCCATCCTTATCCATCACCCACAAATCCGCTTTCTTTGTCTTGTAATCACAAAGCACATAAAGTCGACCACCTAACACTCTGATTCCCATTTTATCAACACCGGCTTCATAATCTGGCCCTTGCACAAACTCATACTCCTCACTCACCATATCTAGACTAGCAATTACCATACACGGGGGTCAGAGTGTTCAGTCAAAAAATCTTTCCATTGGCATATTTTCCAGTATTACCAAAAGGAATCCCACCATTGATACGCTCAATTCTCCTCCATGAATCCGCCCGGAGACTATAAACCTTAACCTCGCTATTAAACTCAATTTTCGTTCCAATTTCATAGATAGACGGTGCTATAACGAATTTATAATCATCATTTGACTCATCATAACCAAACCCAGTTGCAAAAACGATACAATCTTTAAGATTGAATTTTGAACTAGGCAAATGCTTAGATTTTCTTAAAACCGGATTCCACAGATACAGTTAGAAATATGTTATCATAGTGAAGAAGAGAATTGATGATTCATTCAATCAGTAAATGTTCTGGCAGCATTACAGAGTATTTGTACACAGAATTAATAACTGAATTTAGTACTAGAGAATCTAGTAACAAATCTAATGATAAGCTTGACACATGGCACACTAACACTCTAACACGTGGCAGCTACTTTAACATCCCCCCTCAAACTGATGGCAGTGTCAACAACATTCAGTTTGTGTCTGTTTATCTGAAATTGAGTGTTAGAGAGTGCGTTGGTGAAACAATCAGCCACTTGATCACAAGAAGGAACAAAAGCCACTTGAAGTTGATTTTTAAGAACTTGATCCCTCACAAAGTGTACATCTATCTCAATGTGTTTTGTCCGGGAATGGAACACAGGATTGTAGGCAAGGTCAGCTGCACTAAGATTATCACACCATGTAACAGGTTTGGCTCCAACCTTAATATGTAACTTTCGGACAACGAGGGATCAGTAACCATTTGATTTCAAGTGACTATATTTGCCAAGGATCGATGTTACGATTACTGCACTTGATCTTGCCACAACCTGCTGCTTTTTAGAGCTCCAAGAAACCAAAGAACCTCCCAGAAACACACAGTATCCTTCCGTAGATTTTCTATCAACAATATTGCAGGCCCAGTCAGCATCACTGAAACCTATAATGGTAAGTGCCTGACTTGGTTGAAAGTGGAGACCATATGACAGAGTGCCTTTTACATATCTAAGCAGCCTTTTAAGAGCAAACCAGTGAACTTCCCTAGGAGTACGCATGTATTGACTTAGCTGATTGACTGCATAACTGATGTCAGGTCTTGTATATGTAAGATACTGTAGACTTCCCAGAATTTGCCTATATTGTGTAGCATTAAGCAGAAATGGTGACTGTGTTGATGTGAGATCTGCTATGGTAGTCATAGGAGTTGTACAGGCATCAAGTGTTCCAATTTCAGTTTACTTGGAATTTGAGAAGCATAGTGTTGTTGATGTAAGTACAAACATGTCTCATCTCTGTGTGCCTGCATACCCAGAAAGTGGGACAAAGATCCCAGATCTTTCAGAGCAAACCTGGAGTGCAACATGTGGATAAAATTCTGTATTGAATGTGTATCATTTCTTGTGATCAAGATATCATCTACATAGACAAGAACATACATTAGTACCCCAGGTGCATTGAAAATAAACAGTGAAGTATCAGATCTACGCTGATGAAATCCCCACTTTAGCAACTGAACTCTCAGTTCATCAAACCAAGCCCTTGGTGCTTGCTTGAGTCCATATAGGGCCTTCCTGAGATGACAAACATGTGTAGGTTTGACTGGATCAACAAAACCTTCAGGTTGTGGCATAAAGACATCTTCATACAAGGTACCATTGAGAAAGGCATTGTTAATATCAATTTGATTAATTTGCCAATTTAAGGAGACTGCAATGGCTAGGACAACTCTTATTGTAGAGGCCTTTACTACAGGACTAAAGGTCTCACTGTAGTCTAATCCAGGGGTTTGATGAAACCCCTTTGCCACTAATCTTGCCTTATGCTTCCAGATGGATCCATCTGGCTTGAGTTTGAGCTTGAAAACCCACCTATTGCCTACTAAGTGTTGTTGAGGGTGAGCTGGCACAAGGTCCCAAGTATGATTAGTAATGAGGGCCTTGAATTCTTCCTTCATAGCAGCATGCCACTGAGGAGATGCAATGGCTTCTGATGCTCCAGTTGGTTCCAATTGACACTGGACAGAGTCTTTAGAGGCTAGATAAGAATAATTTTTGGGTTTATAAATACCACTTTTGGATCTAGTCTGCATATTGTGATGATTAGTAGGAACTGGTGGTACTGGAGAAGGGGATGGTGAGATAGTGGGACTAGAACTGGGAGATTGTGGAACAGATGCAGGGGAGGAATGCATTTGTGGAGATGTGGTGTGTGGTGAGGAATGCGTATGAGGAGATTGATGAGTGGTCTCAGAACTGAAAGATGGTGCTGGACTAATGGATAGAGCAGGGACAAAGGATAAGGTAGGAGACCTGGTACCAGGTGTGTTATGACCAGAGGGGCTGTCCTCAGGATCTGGAGATTGAAGAACAGAAAAGGGGTTTGATGCAAGTATGAGGGAAGTATCACTGTCAGATGGAGAATGGACATGTGTGGAAGGGTCAAACAAGGACTTATAGGGAAACTCTAATTCATTAAACAAAACATCCTTAAACACATAAACTCTACCAGAAACATCCAAGCACATGTACCCCTTATGTGAAGGACTAACCCCTATGAAAACACATTTGGTGGTGTGAAATTGAAGTTTCTATTTTTGAAAGGGTCTTAGATAGGGAAAACATGTGCAGCCAAAGGTTTTAGGAGTTTGTAGTCAGGTTTTTGGTTAAGCAGCTTTTCATAGGGTGAGATAGATTGAAGCACAGGTGTGGGAAGCCTGTTAATGAGATGAGTGGAGTACTGGAAGGCTTCCCACCAGAATTTTAGGGGCATTTGAGCTTGTGCTAGGAGAGTTAGGCATGTTTCAACTATATGCATATGCTTTCTTTCAACTTTACCATTCTGACCATGTGCATAAGGACGTGGATGTCTAAAAACAATCCCAGATTCTGCTAAATAGGGCTCAAAAGACCTAAATTCACCTCCCCAATCTGTCTGCAAGCATTTAATACTCCTCTCAAACTGTTTTTCAACTAAGGATCTGAACTTAATGAAGGCTGAAAGGGCATCATATTTTAGAACTAAAGGATAGATCCACACAAACCTGCTAAAGTCATCAACAAAACTTATATAGTACTGATAGCCTTTTGTGGATACAATGGGAGCTGGTCCCCAGAGATCAGCATGCATAAGATCAAGACAAGAACTGCTTTTAGATACAGAAGTAGGATAAGGCAAGGAATGATGTTTTCCCAGTTTGCAAGCATCATAAAACTCAATTTTATTGATACCAGAAATGTCATACAGACTCAGGACAAGACTCAAGATTTTAGAAGATGGATGACCCAATCTTCTATGCCAAATACTAGAACTACTACTAAGATCAGACTGATCAACAACAGACTCATGCTTCTGATTAACAGACTTATTACAAACTGACGCAAGACAACTTGGTTCTTGATTGGCTTTCGATTGAAGAGAGTTCTGAGGAGCTTTGGAAGGGAAGAGCATCTGGTAAAGGCCATCTCTTAGGGTTCCTTGCAACAAAACTTTCCCTGTGATCTTGTCCTTCACAAAACAACAATTTGAGTGAAACTCCATAATAACAGGATTATCAGAAGTGAGTTTGGAAACACTTAGCAGATTTTTGGTGATACTAGGAACATGCAAGACATGATTAAAGGAAAGATCAGAATTATCAGTATGAATGGAAAAGTGTCCAGTGTTTTTGATAGGTAGACTCTTACCATTGCCAATTGTTAGACCATCAGAACCATCATATCCCTGACTCTGGTGCAAGCTGTTAAGATCAGAGGCAATATGATTTGTTGCACCACTATCAGCATACCAACTTGCATCACTAACTGAATCTGGAAAGGCAAAGTATGCAGCATGTTGAGGAAATTGTTGTCCACCATTTGGCCTCATGTTTGATCCAGAATTCCTATTACTGACCTGACCATTGTAGTTGGAATTATACCTGTGATAGTATTCAGCAGCTGTGTGACCAACTTTAGTGCAGACTTGACAAGTAGGCCTAGCATTTCCTTGATTCACATATCCTTGTCTACCTCCTCTTCCTCTATTTCCACTTTTACCACCCCTGTTAGAGTCACGACCTCGATTGTTTCCTTGGTAATTTCCATGTCCTTGAGGTCTTGGTTGTCCTCTTCCTTGACCTGAGTGAGTAGTTTCCAAATTGGAAGAGGATCCACCCAAATCCAGAGTTGATGATGGGGAAAATCTTGCTAGGAGCCGTTCATGAGTCACTAGCTGGGATTGGACTTCTTGCCAGGATAAGGATCCAATCCTGGAGGTCAGATTGACAATAACAGATTCATAATCCCGATTTAGACCTCTAGAAACAGCGGGATCAACTCGAGACGCGTAAATTGGATAACTGCTTCTTTGCTTAATCCATCTGAATATCCTTTCATTTGAGCAAGATAATCAACCATTGGTTTGGACCCTTTTTAAGTCTTTGTAAGAGCAGTTTTATACTCAAGCATTCTAGATTTAGATCTGTTATTGAACAAGATCTCCAAAGTGCTCCATACCTCGTTTGATGAAGAACAGTTCATCACTTCAAGGAGTGCCGGTTCCGTCATGGATCCTTTCAACCAGCTCAGAAGAAGTTGATATGTGGCAAGCCATGAATCATGAAGAAGATTATGTTCCAATCCAGTTCCAGATGCAGATAGAACAAATTTTGGTGGTGCGGCAGCTGTTCCAAACAGAAAACCATCCAAACGATGGCCCTTCACAAAGGGTATCACAACAGATTTCCACAGTAAGTAGTTGGATCTATCAAGCTTTACACTGCAGATTTGAGGAAGATTTCCATTGAATCTGAGTTTGGCGGAAAGGAGGTGGAGCTCCGGTTGCGGATTACTGGTAGTGAGAAGAGTTTGAGAAACTGGTGGTAGATTTGTGAAGGTTGGTGGTGGAGTGCGAGAAAGAGAGGTGGTGGCTGTATACTGCATGAACGGGAAAGATGAAAAACTTCCAAGAGAAAAGCTCGGTGTTGTTCCGGCTGTAACTTGAGCTCCAGTTACCTGGATACTCTCAGAGGCAATAACACTGCTCTGTGGGGCAGTTGCTTGAGCTCCGGTCACCGGATTACCAGTGGAAGCAGTGGTTCCGGCCATTATTAGCTCTGATACCAAGTTAGAAATATGTTATCATAGTGAAGAAGAGAATTGATGATTCATTCAATCAGTAAATGTTCTGGCAGCATTACAGAGTATTTGTACACAGAATTAATAACTGAATTTAGTACTAGAGAATCTAGTAACAAATCTAATGATAAGCTTGACACATGGCACACTAACACTCTAACACGTGGCAGCTACTTTAACAGATACAAATCGTTTACCCGAATAGCTAAACAAACCAATCCATTAACTATACCAACAATCTGAAGATGCGCATTCAAAAGATACGGATCCTGAAGATACACATTACCGGGCTTCTTTGACGGATAATCAATATCAAAAGCATCGGAAAATTGGCCGTGCAATGCAGAATAAAGAGAGCAATGCTTCATACCAGAATAGGGAGCAGTGAATAAGAGTTTATTAGTAAAATACTGACCTTCCTTTGAAGATATGGACAAATGGGACTTAATAAAGTGTGGGATTCGGATCCTCGGCTTTGAGGACTTAATAAAGAAAACCATAGTTTTGAAACGCACTTGAATTTCACTAGTGATTTCACCGGAAGACGTACAAGAATTTCCGTAATCAGACCTTGAGGAAGCTTTGGATCAGTTGAAGATTCCCAGTTTGAAGAGGAAGGATTTCCGATTAAGTCCATGGATACATACTGTAAAACTGCAAATATAAGATCCCGAATTCTCTCCATTTTCATTTTTTTTTTTGGAAGAGAAACGGCTAGTCGGAACGGAGCTTAAACCAGTTTCGAACTTACATATGGTTCTAAATTCCTATCTTACCCTTCCTATTAATTCAAACTGTGTAAAAAAAAACACTATTAATTCAAATACAGTAAACTCTCGATAAATAAATATCCGATAAAGTAATATCCTCACTAAGATAATAATTTCTTCCGGTCCCGACTTGAGCTTGTGTACTAAAGTAATAATTTCGCTAAATGCATTAAGTAATAAAAAGAAGTTGAATACAGTAAAGCCTAATAAAAATATAAAATAATAAATGCATAATTTCGGTTAGAAATTTATATATTAAACTTACATATTTTCGAAATTTCACATTTCACTTCATATTAACCTTCTCTTGCCATTGAAGAAACCACTCGTACAAAACTTTCTCTAGCTCAAGATATTTTGCAGATTTGTGCCTTTTGACATTACTATTTTTCATATCATTTGATAAATAGTTTGTTGACCTTTTGAGAGTGTTTGATACTATTGATTGATTAATGGAAACATCAAACTTTTGTTGAACCCATCCTTGCAAATCTTTTTGACTAAAAGAAGGATTTTCCTTCTTATGCCCACATAATGCTCTCATTTGCTCATCTGTTAGAGTTGTTTTCTTAACTCCTTTCAAATGATGAGAAGCCATTGGGAAAACAAGATACGTACAATATGTGATTGTAAATTATGTTCTACTGTGTACTTATTTACAAACAATAGAAACCTTTTCATTTTTTATTTCGATAATAATTCAAGAGCACAAATTCTTATAATCTTTCTAGCTTCCCAAGCATTTTAATTAATATTTGTCTTTTCATTTTACAGACAAGATACATAATATTAATTATTTCTTTGTAAAGTAATAAATATTAATTTATCGATAAATGAATAAATTATTCATTTATCGATAAACAAATAAACTCATTAAAGTAATAAATTATGCATTTATCGAGAGTTTATTGTACTATTACAATTTTTTTGGATTGAAAAGAAATATACGCAAACACGTTTTTTTTCCCGAATCTACTGAGGGGTCGAACAAGGATTCTACCGATGTAGAGTCACAATAATTACCACTGGATCAATATCTTGTTGCCATAAAGAACATTGTAAAAATATAATGAACAAAGTCTCATAGAAGACAAAGTCTGAAGAGATAAAGAAATGATTAAAATCTGAAGAGAAAACGATGATGATTGTTAAAAAGATATAGATGTTAGATTGATAAGTCCGGATAGATTTATATTTTGAATAAAAGATTTATATTTATTATATTAGGATAAGTCTTTAGGTTTATTTTTTAATTATTTCTCTACTAATATAATAGATACATTGTAAGCATTTTTATTCAATTCAATAAAATCAAACAGTTCAGAGTTTTTATATTTCCGATGTGTTTCTATTTTTCTTTATGGTATCAGAGCAGGAGACGGAGACCCAGATCGAAACCGAGTAGCTTCACTAGTAGATTCGAATACTTTAACAGTGGTGAACCCTCGCCCGATCCGTCTTCCGCTTTTTAACAATTCTCTTCCACAACCCTGTCCATGAATTCTCCATTTTTTAAACAATTTTTATTTTCATAGCACTGTGTCCATTATTTTCAATCATGAGCATGTGTTTTTTTTTTTTTTTTTTTTTTTTTTGCCACAATCTCTTAACCATCAAATTTATCTATAAATGTCCGATCTATAATCCATTTCTGTAATTTTTGTGCCCATAAATTCCAGAAAGGCTAGTCACCAAATTGTCCCTCTTCTATTAAGAGCTAAAGGAGCTGTTCTCCTGTTGCTTCACGTCGTCCTTAGCCAGGTGACATCTTTGGCTGACACATGTCTCGATTGGTTTTTGTTTTATTTAGTTTTTTTTTTTTTTTCTTTCTATATGTTTAGTAAAGGGTACGAAGGAAGCTTCCTTCTTCCAACGTAACACAGATCGATCCCATAAGTCATATTAAAATTAAATAAGAAATCCACAACACAGTATCCCATGCTGTTGTACGATGAATCTCAATGGTTTTGATCGTTCAATGGAATACGAGCGAGTTTTTTCGGTTGCTAGCATGTCGTGTAGCTTTTCCCATCAGAAAGAGGTCACCTAGGTTGTAGCCAACGGTAATGGCGGTCTGAGGGGTTTGTCTGCCGGGCATCTTGGCTTATATGTTATTCAAAAGCCTTAATAGTCCAGTATTTGGAGTTAAGGCATCTTGGCTTACATGTTATTCAAAAGCCTTATATTCCAGTGGCTTCACACTATTATCTTCCCATTTTAATCCCACAAATGTGCCGTTAAAAATGTATTTAATATGTTTTTTATACATTGCTTCCCTTACCCAAAATCTGTTAGGCTTCTTTAAAGTTTTTTTGTTGCCATGCACTTTGCAAATTTTTTTTTTTGGCCTTTGCATCATATGTACCAGTATACACACATGCATATTATTCGGTTTGGGGGTAGCACTTCCTTTAGTGGCTTGGCTTAGTGATGTGGGCTTTTTTCCCATTTGTGTTTTGTGTTTTTTTTCGTGTGTGTTTTATTGGTTTGTTATTTGTGTGATTAGTGTACTTTTCATCTAAACTTTTAAGGAACGGTTGCAGGATCTGTCGAACGTGCTTCGGCGATAAAAATGTGCCAACAGCTAATCCACGGGTAAGGAAAACTCACAATTATATTGTAATGTTGGTTTTCTAACTTTAAGAGATCGATTAGATCATTAAAAGATGAAATTTAAAATATAATGTCACGATAGATTTGGTGTGACGTCCTTAACATTAACAAACCACCCCCGATCGAAACGCCTCAAATGGCAAGCATAAGACCAGGCAGAGAAAGTTTAGCTAGGTCCCGTGGTTGGCTCTGTCATAGCATATACCTTGAGCAACCAAGAGGCTTCAAATCCGCGACGGTGAGCCTCGTATTGAGTTAATTATGAACCCATCTTTCAATGCCCAAACATGAATCCAGTAAGCATGCATGCCTTCTTAGCTCCTCCCACCCCTCCACGATTACATATCCATCAACAGGGCCGGCCCTATGCTAAGGCCTGCGAGACCCGGTTCTTAAGCCCAACGGTGTTGGAGGGCCCAACGATACATGTTTCGCTATAAGAAAAAAAAATTCGTGTAGATTTAATCCGATCCAACCTAATATAATATGTTAATTTTCTTTTTTGATAAAGGCACAAATTTTTTTAACACTAATTGATAAAGGCCCCAATAAAAAAATTTACTTGACCCAAAAAAAAATAGACATACAAACAAGTTTTATTAATTTTTTGCATTTACGGATGTTAAAAACGCGATAAGTGTTGGAAAAAATGTAGTACTTGGGATTTGACAGAGAATTAGAAACTCAAAGGTACATTAATAACGTTGTCTTTTAAGAGATGTTTCGTCCCACACGATTTGTCACTAAGGGATCAAATGAAAATCTCTTTCAGGATACAATGGGGGTGTTTGATTCAAACAGTGACTTGTTTGAATCAAACCCGAGGACACTCAAATTTTTTCTGATGATGTTGTCAAACTTATGAATTTTAAATGCGCATACCTATGCCTTTTATAGGTTGCAAATACCCCATAAACGAATGGAGGTACTCCTTGCACGAAAGGGTAGGGTTGTCACTTGTTCACGGATGAAAGCGTGCAACCGCCACACGAAAGAAAGTAAATGCGTGTCGATTCGAAAATGCATGTATCACGAAAATGCATATCCGCTTCATGAATCGATGCATGCATGGGTTTAGGTTTGGGCGTTGCCCCGAACCCCACGAGTTGGCGATGCCCCCTCGACCCACCGCGACCCGACCGGGCAGGTCGAACCCCGTTTCGTTGCGATAACATTAATTCGTACGGCAACTCGTATTCAAACGATAACCAAAATATTTATTTATGAAAAAATATCTAACAATAAGTATGTTTTAAAAAAAAACAATTTCAACTTAAAGGCCAAATTCGGGGACTCGGGAACTTGGTCTTAAGCCCAATAAAAACGAGGGCCGGCCCTGTCCATCAATGACGTCAATGCTTCTCGGCGCAAAGTTAAATGATTCAAGAGATGCTTTTCCGGTGAGCATTACATCATGTGATGACAGTTTGGAGGGCCGTGGAACCACCATTCCAGATGGCTGTAGTCTTCAGTGTCTTGGTTTAATCCTTAATTCCAAGTTGTAAATAAAGTATTGCGGAAATTCAACGAGCTCTTTATTGGCCTTTCCATTTCACTCTTTATAAAGTAATAGCTGCTTTTCTGTGCTCTACTTCAAGTGCAACTAACTGAGGACATTTTACAATCATTTTCGCCACGTCTTTAAGTAAAAAACCACGTCCAAGAAGAAATTCAACAGGCTTCATAATCAATTTTCGGTTTAGACTCGCAATCAGTGGCATTTTCACGACTACACGACCGAAGCTATCAGGATCAATAATCTTGAGCTTCAAGTTGAAAAAATATTGTTGTGATGACAGTTTAGCTTTCAATGGTATTCCAAGAATTTGTGTATACTGTAGAATGACAGAAGCAAGTGATTCTTTCAATAGGAATACTTCTCCCCTTTTGTCTAGCATTTAGCTAGATGTAATTTGGCAATAGGAGGTTAGAAACTCATCCTCTTTCAGCTTTTAGTTTCAGCCTAAAAAGATGTATGTTTGCGATAGGAGGTTAATAATTCCTTCCCTTTTGGCTTGTCGATGAATCCAAAAAAATATTCTTGCTTAGTATGTTTGTGCGGCTGCATAATCAATCTTTTTCTTTATGTACAGTTATTTTCATTTTAAGTGTTTTTACTAGATGATGCTACTTGGAGTTAAAAAAAATGAATAAATTTAATCCCTGGTTAGATTTTCTCAAATACAATCTTTGAATATCTTTAAATACTTGACAGCCGTGTCTTGCACGGCTTCCTATTTTCCTAGTATCAAAACTATAAGTGCATCCAACCCAGACGTCCAGCATAGTGTCCAATTTTTTTTCCTTTACACGATTTGAAAACAAAAAAATTATTTTTCCCCGACATCATTCGCAGCCATCTATAAATCTTTCCAAATAAATCTTTTATTTTAATTTTTTTAAATTATTGTTTTAATGTTGGTTGTTACAAATAAATAAATAATCTAACAGATGTAACATCAACTTTTTTCTTTTGTATCATTCTAAGGCAACAATCATAATGACGATAGATCATAATGAAGACAAATCTCCCGATCGGACGGTGCAAATGGTAAAGCACGTTTGCAGTTATCAGAAAAATTAAACATGTTTTTCGGAAAAGAAAAAAAAAAAAAGAGCCACAAGCTAAGAACCAAGAGTCAAGAGCCAAGTGCCAGGAGCTAAAAAGTTGTGGGGGTCAAAAAAACGTGTCATCTTCTTTGTTGACAGACAAACATTGCCTCCGAACGAACAAGATTTGAGGGAGGGTAATAGAAGATAAATTTACAGAAGATAAGAATGGATTTGATGATACTGTTAAGATAAATTAGGTGTTTGAATAAAAGATTGTTTATTTGTTTTATTTAATTATTCAAATAATATTTGGATAATTCTTTAGGTTTATCTCTTATATCATTTCTCTTATATATAAGAGAGATCCATTGTAAAAAAAAAATCGATCAATTCAATAATACATCAGTTCAGAGTGTTTACGTTTTCGTCTATGTATTTTCATTTTCTTCAAAGTCCATCACATAAGATGGTAAATTCATATGAGATATATATTGATGCATATGGTCATAAGGGTCCTTAGATCCATCATATGGCTCGATTTTAGGAATTTTGAAGCCCGCTGGTCGGGGATAATTATCGATGTACTCTGTAAAAGGCGACACGCATACGAACTCGTCTGATCGTCGTCCTAGTAGGGCATCCAGTTCGGCCTAGCAGTATCCTTGGGCTGATGATTCACGTTCTTTCGCTCTGTATGAAGGCTAGATTACACCACTTCTTGCTTTTTGAATGCTCCCTAAGGGAGGGGGGGGTCTGCTTCTGAAACTTCTAGGGGATCTCTTCCCTTGAGTGTTTCCTCAAATGTCACCTTGAGGGTTGTATTATCCATGTTTTTCGAGCTTCCACCAACGCCTAGTTGGCTGGATCTTGAAGAACTAGGTCGGGCTGATGAGCTTGATTCTCAGTCGGATCTGTATCCTTTTGACCGGCCGCAGTCTGGCCTCTTCCCTGGGTGGTGGTGGCTCCACCTTGTTGGGTTGGATCCACTGGATCTTGAGCGCCTTTCTTGCCCGTGTTTTTTTGTCATAGCTAATGAAAAACGAAGTTTCTGAGGGATCATTGAATAATTGCCAGAAAAATGATCCTCCTTCTAGCGCCAATTGACGATGCTGGAAATCGTATATTAATAATCCGGGCCGTATTTCCTCTAGTGACAAAGATTCAAGAACAATCTAATAATAGGGATGGTGTTTTTAGTTATTTTCAGACTGAGCCCGAGAGTTGTTACTCTCAAGTTGCCTACGTATCCAATTATTGTATTGAAATCAAGTCTTTCGTAGTTCCTTAGAGTTGTTTATATAGGGGACGATTTACCCTTTCCTTGTTCTACAAGGATTTGTATTAATTCTCCTGGGGATAATCACACGTGTATCCCTATAATTTAGGGATAATTATGGACATGTTTAAATACCAAGATCAGAGTCTTTATGACTCGAGATTATTTCCTTATTTATCCTTAACTGTAAGCACGTGGGCTATAAGTCGGGGAAGCTCTATCCGACCTGCGTCGAGCCCCCGAGGCCTCTATGGCCGAACTGTGGCAGATCCTCCCCACCAGGACTTGACCGGCCTGCGGCGGCTGGTGAAGGTATTCCCGCCAATCTCCCACGTTGGGCACGTCTTTAAGGCTCCTAACCCTCAAGGTCTGTTCTCAAATGCCTTGCATTTATTATGTGATTATTTAGAGCATGACATGTGGCGTGCTCGGTCGGCCCTCATCGAAGCACCCTAGATCTAATCCCGCTTATTAGCCGATCAGATATGCGCCAATCCTGCTCAGCCGTGGCTATCCGACCTCATGTTTGGAATTCACTTGGCGGCGGGTGGCGACCTATTTACTCGAGCGTTATTGCTTTCCCGTAATCGATGCGTCTTTTCCCACACCCCCAATAAGCGGCGTCGGTTTCACGTGCAGGGAGTATAACCCCGTCTTATCAATTCTCCTTCCCACTTCTTCTTATTACTATTAAATTGAAGATCCAAGTCATTTTTTCAAGACCTTTTGCATTTCAAACAAGTAAGCTTATTCTCTTCTCCTTTTAGTTCTTCTTTTGTTGTTTTTCTAAATCGGTTGATGAAGGTAGAGCACATCACTTACTTGATTCTATAGAGAGAGAGAGTTTGAGTCCCAAATCGAATCGAGGGCGAAACCTCCAACTGAGGGTTCCTCTTGCAAATCTGGTCCCTTTTCCTTTGATACGGCGTAGGGGACTAGAACACCTGGTTGTTGACCCCCGGTTCACCAATTTGCCCCGTGCTCCACCACCACCTAGGCTCTCCCCATTTTATCAAAGCTTGAAACGCCATATGGCTACCAAGGCAGCAATAGGTAGCCATGGGGTGAATTCCTCATTGACCCAAGAAGAGGTTGTCGAGACCTATACCAAGTATGTGGTTGATATGGACAGGTATGCACCTCGTCTCCCGGCTACTCCGAATCGGTTTGCCTATCAACCCCTGAGAGGTCTTATACTGATTTATAGGAGCAATTTGAGTGTGGGCTGAGGGTTTTTTTGTCCGGCCTTCTTGGCCGTACTAAGGTATTATAAACTAGGGTCTTCCCAGATAGCCCCCAACGGAGTTAGGACTATTATAGGATTTTCCATCTGGTGCAAATGTATAGATATAGAGTTCTCTATTGAGTTATTCCGAACCTTCTATCAGCACAAGAATGTTAAAAACCATAGTGGGTGGTATTACTTCCCTCTCCGTACAGACCACCGGCGGGGCATCCCTATTCTTTCAAATCCTCTATTCATAATTGGAAGTCCCATTTCTTCTTCATTCACCATGAGGGACATCCGGAGTTGGGTAGATGGAACTCCAACTTCATTCCCTCGGATGTATGCCCTACTGGAGTTGGGGCCAAGCTGCTGGAGGACATTGCCAATTCTAGTATTTTTCTGGACAAACGGGAGTATTCTTCCGAGCTGATTGAGGCTGCTCGGCTGGCCGATGTGGGGCCAGATCCATACCAAAGGTTTACTCAGGAGGAGTATGATAATTGTAGGACCTCATCTTTGTTGCCTTACTTTCTTATATAGCTTATGTACTATTTTCTGTTCGTACTTACCTTGTCCATTTATGCTTTGCAGTGGCTAGTTTTGCTGATATCTTTGTGAGGCCACTGAGGATGAGGAGGTTGAGGCCGAACACAATGAGCAAAGCCTGGACTCGGAAAGGACCGATGATGCTGGCACCTCGGAGGTTCCACCTGTGAACCCTGAGGTAAACACTGAGGGCCTTCAAACCTCTGAGGGTCTTCAAAGGGACGAACACACTGTCCCCTTACCTCGTACAGAGCAAAGGGGCGAGGACCGCCTGGTGGTTCTAGACAGCTCCGATCTTGAAGTTGCGGGAGGGCAGCTCCAGTTGCGCTCCCTATCTGGGAGAAAGAGGAGCAGGTCTTCAAGAGATTATCAAAACCCTTCCGACCTGGATGGGGTTCTGTCCCGCTTGGGGAGGCATTTTGAAATGTCCGATAAGGACTTAGCTGCTGCTGTAAGCTCTTTCTTCTCTTACCTTTACTTAATTTTTTCCTGTAAACTTATTGACATCTTGAACGCTTTCTCAAGTTGCCAAAATTGGCAAAGAAGTGCTGAAAAGGATTACACAACTTGTCTTCCCAGAAAGGGTCTCTAGAGCAGCGAGTTGCTGTGCTTTCAGCAAGTCGCCAAAAATATAAGGACGTCTCGATGTCCAAGGACCAAGAGATCTCTGCCTTAAACGAGCAGCTTACAACTCAAAAGGTCGAGCTGCAGAAGATCAGGGTCAGTTTGCCGCCGACCTGCAGACGGCAACTGACGACCATGCGAAGCAAACCTCCGAGCTAGAAGAGGCGGTTGCTCGGCTTCGAGCTGAGAATGAAGAGCTGAAGGCTGCGATTCCTGCGCAGATCGCCTAGGTTGTTCACGATTATAAGAGCTCTGATCAGTGCTCCGGGGTTTTGAAGGCTTTACTGGCCCCCATCTTCTCACGCCCCTAGTTAACCATAGCTACTCCTTAGGAGTTGATGACGCCAAGGAACCATTTCAGGACCTTGTGGTTGACAGTCTGGCCGATAAGTCTTTGTACAAGGATGGCATGGGTGCAGTCTATGAAGTTCGTCTGAAGGAGTTCCAAGAAGGGGTAGACATTGTGTCATGCCCCCGTCGTCTTCTTTGCTCTCGCCGAGTGCCTTCGTGGTCGCTCCACTTGCTCCAGCTTATTCCGCGAGCCGCCTCAGCGAATACTACTTTGGAGAATCTTACTCCTGCCTCAGAGCCCGGGCGGAACTCAACCCATAATGCTTCTTAGGTTTTTTAACTTGTATTTCATTTTTGCTTTTGAAAAACCTCAAAAATTGTAACCTGTACAATGATTATAGTATATGCAAATTGAAGAGAGTTTGAGAATGTGATACACACAAGAGTAAACTTCAACTTAGTTTATTCATTGAGTAAAAAGATGTATAAATAGATACAATTGAGATGGAGAGACTAGTTAGCTAGCTTGGCGCCACTTGAGTATGTAGATGTGGGCGGCAAGCATGCAAAAAGTAAAAAGTAAAAGTTATGTCTATGACATAAAGTAAACTAGAGTTTGACATATTAATTGTTTATATGACTCACAATTAATATGTCTTTTACAATTAATTTTACAATTAAATAAGGTGTACAAAATATTATGCACGAAACCACGAGGCTCGGCAATCTGCTGAGCACCTGTGAAGCCTCAAAGCAGATGAGTCTCACGAGTAATATTTCCACACCCCCTCAAATCTGGGTCAGTATATGTTGATGCGACCAAGTTTGCTACTTAATCTCTTTGAACATAAGAGGTGGAATAGCCTTGGTAAGAATATCGACGATTACGATCTGCTGAGGGAACATCTTTGGAGTTGAATAATCTTGGCATCAATCTTCTCCTTCGAGAAAGTGTCATCAATGTCCACATGCTTGGTTTTATCATGATGGATGGATCTTCGCCATGCATAAGGTTGAATTATTATCACAACAGAGTGTGATAGGTTCTTGTCTGATTCTTGAAGTTCGATCGGTACCACTTTTTAGCCATAGAGCTTCACAAATGCCAAGTACAAGTGCCACTTAGTTCAACTTCAAAGATCGCTTCTTGACACACGATAGGTTGTTTCTTGCTCCTCCAAGTAACCAGGTTCCCCATATATATGAGCAATAGCACATGGTAGACCTCTCTCATCAATGTGACATCCAAATTGAATCGAGATCAATCGATATAGACGCTTGATTGATCTATCGGTGACTTGGTGAAGAGCGGGCCTTGGCCAGAGTGGATTTTAAATACCTCGGTATCCTATTCACTGCATCCCAATGTTGCTCAAGAGGGCAATGCATGAATTGATGACCAGGTGACCCATATGCAATATCAGGTCTTGTGTGAGAAAGGTATATGAGTTTGCCTACAAGCCTTTGATATTGTTCTTTCCTCGACAAAGAATGTCACCATGCGATGAGGTATGACCAGGGTCTACTGAGATACAAACAGGTTTGCATCCCAAAGATGCCAGCTTCCTTTTAGTAGGTCAGACATACTTCCTTTGGGAGACCCCAAATGCCATTGGGGTTCTAGCTACTTCCATACCAAGAAAGTACTTGAGGTAGCCTGATCTTTAACTTGGAACACCTTTGCGGTAGAGAGTCTTCAAGTTACGGATCTCGATGAGAGTCATCTCCAGAGGGATGATATCATCCACATATACAATTAGAATGGACCTCCTCTGCGTTGGTTGTTGTGACAAACATGGTGTGATCGAGTTGCATTGATGATATCCAGTAGCTTTAACCACAGTGGTGAGTTTTCCAAACCATGCCCTTGGTGATTGCTTGAGGCCATATAGAGATTTCCTCGGTTGCACACACTTGCCTTGAGTATGAGGATTGATAAAACCAGGGGTATAGTCATATAAACCTCCTCGGTGAGGTCCCCATTTAGAAAGGCATTTTTATGTCCAATTGGTGAAGAGGCCGACAAGTTGGACAATAGTGGAAATCATGACTCAGCGGTGTTGAGCTTTGCTACTGGTGCAAAAGTTTCCTTATAGTCAATGCCATAAGTTTGAGTGAATCCCTTGCTACCAATCTGGCTTTATACTTGTCAATTTTACCATCGACATTGTATTTGATAGTGAATAACCATCTGCAGCCTAATCTGTTTTCTTGCCTTTGGGAAGAGTTGTGAGGTCCCAAGTATGATTATCCAAGAGAGCGATCATCATCTCTCTTTTTAACAAAGCTGACCTTCCACTTATCATTTTGAAGGGCCTCACGAATATTTCTAGGATAGAGTGAGAGTCCAGTCCTGTGTAAACATGGCAAAGACAGGAGACAAGCGATCATAAGATAAATAAGTATGAATAGAATGATCGGTGCATGATCTTTCCCTTTCCTTAGAGCAATAGTGCATCATCTACTTGATGAAGCTGGCCGAGAGTCAGAGGGTGGGGTCCAGCAGACTCTGGTTCGATGGAGTTCTTTGAGGTTACAGTTCGGCCAGGCTCTCGGGCGGCCAGACTCTGGTCGCCAGACTGCGAGTCGATAATGTGAGTATCTGCGGGATCTTTGAAGATTATGAGTCTGCTTTGAGGGTTAATGGTTTCTTGAGGAACGGACTTAGTTCAATCTCAATCAGTTTCCATCGATGGTAGCTCAAGAGGGTTTCTTTGTAATATGGAGTCCTTTCAAAGAATTTCACATCCATAGAATTGTAAAATTTCTTTTAGGTAGGAGAGTAACACTTGTAACCTTTCTGTCTCCCCGTGCATATCCAAGGAAAATGCACTTATGAGCTTTAGGATCAAGTTTACTACATGTTGAGCATGGATATAAACAAACACAGACAACCAAAGATCTTTGGAGGCAATTGGGTAATAAGATGAGAAGCGAGGAGTGTGTGGTCGGAAGGGTTTGGAGAGGAGTTTTGAAACCTAACACTCTGCTTTGGGAAGTCTGTTGATTAAATATGTAGCAATCAATATAGCTTCACCCCATGTATTTAGGAACATGTGTAGTGAACATGATTGATCTGGCCATTTCAATGAGATGCTGTTCTTTCTTTCACCCACCCCATTCTCTTTGAGGTGTTTCCACACAACTCTTGATATGAACAATTCCTCTGTTTGTCAAGAAGTTCTTGAGGTTAGACTCATAGTATTCGAGAGCATTATCGCCTTTAAGATCTTGATCTTAGTATCAAATTGGGTGGAGACCATGTGATAAAATTCTTGGAAGATAGGTCCAACTTGATTTGTCTTTCATTAAAACAAATGTAAGTGTTTACGGTATGATCATCAATGAAGGTTACAAACCACCTTTTTCTGTTATACTTTTCACTCTTGAGGTCCCAGTACATCACTTGTGTGAATTAGGGTGAAAGGGAAGAGGGCAAGTGAGGTAACTTAGCATACACAGATTTGGTGAGTTTAGCAAATTGACAAATATCACATTGAAGATCATTAAGATTACATCCTTTAAAAAATTCAGGATTAAAGACTTTAAATAACCAAAACTTGGATGTCCTAGTCTATAATGCCATAACATGATATTGTCTAGGTTTTGAGTGCAGTGTCGAGGCGGATTCTGTCTTGATCTTTCTGTCTTCAGAGGTTGATCACAAACGATCCTGAGCGAGGGTTTAGCTTGCCCAATCACTTCTCGAGAAGAAAGATCCTGAATGTACACTGATTCTTATTAAAAACAACAGTCCAATTCAGATCTTTAAGTGAGTTTCTTGATGAGATATAAGGTTACTGATCTAACTTTGGAACAAACAGACATTCTGTAGATATATCTCGATTAGTAAGTTTAACCTTCCCACACCTTTTGCATAAGAAAGCAGAACCATCGGCGCCTTAATTACAGTGAATTTGGTTGCATGGCATATATTGGGTAATAAGGTTTTTATTACTAAATCATATGGGAAGAAGCCCCGGAATCAACAATCCAGTCTCATTACTAAGAGGTGAGTAAAATATACTGTTTTTTAGCATGAGTGGCCATTTCAATGGGGAGCTACCTTCACGATCTTTGAGCAATAAAGGCTCAAAGGCGACAAAATCGAGCATTCACCATTGTCATTCTCCTCTTCACCGATAAGTTTGCCTTGACTTTCCCTGGTTGGTTTTGAGGTTTTAGAGGTTAGGTTTGCCATGTAGCTTCCAACAATTGTCCTTGGTGTGATTTGTGCATTTGCAAAGGTGATCACGAACAGCCTTTCCACTTTCTCGGTAGGCTTCCTGTAAGTCTCATTAACCTTCAATGAGGCGGTACCTTGATAGGGTTGTCGGCGAGGGGGTTCAAAGACATCACTTTCCTCCTGCTTTCCTCATGTTTGACCTCGAAGAAACATGGATTTGAGATTTGGAAGAGGTTTAGTAGCAAGAATTCTACCTCGACATCATCAAGAGTAGGATTCATCCAATGAAGAATTTGAATACTCTCTTTTCTCGATAATGTCTTTAAAGAGTGCAACATCTTTAACATCATTCCGAGGGTGAGTTTCCAACATATCTAGGTGTTGCCATGCCTTAGATAGTTGATTAAAGTATTGAGTTCTGAGACATATCCCCTTGTCTCGCAATTTTGAATCTGAGCTTGAGTTCATGGACTTGGATGTATTGTCCTTTTTGAGTAAAGGTCTCGGCATTGTCCCAGATTTCATGCGATGTCATACATCATAAAGTTCTCATCGATCTCTTTTGTCATGTACCTCGTGAGGATGGTCATGACTTGGTTATTTTCTGTGTCCCATGCTTCAAACTTGGGGTCGGTTTCACGAGGCGGTGTTTGGAACCAGACGGATATCCCATCTTGCCCTGGCCGGAGATATACATTTTCATAGACCTTGACCATAGCAAGTAATTGTTACCATCAAGTTTATGATTTGTAAAGAAGAGTGTTCGATTATCCCATCTGCGAGGCGGTAATTGTGAGTCTCTTGAAGAAGATGAAACTTCGAGATAATGTTGACATTTTTCGAAAAAAGAACCGAGTTTTGCAAATGGATTTTAGAACTCGGTAAGCTCCTCGATACCATGAAGAGAGTTTGAGAATGTGATACACACAAGAGTAAACTTCAACTTAGTTTATTCATTGAGTAAAAAGATGTATAAATAGATACAATTGAGATGGAGAGACTAGTTAGCTAGCTTGGGCGGCCACTTGAGTATGTAGATGTGGGCGGCAAGCATGCAAAAAGTAAAAAGTAAAAGTTATGTCTATGACATAAAGTAAACTAGAGTTTAACATATTAATTGTTTATATGACTCACAATTAATATGTCTTTTACAATTAATTTTACAATTAAATAAGGTGTACAAAATATTATGCACGAAACCCTGAGGCTCAGCAATCTGCTGAGCACCCTGCTGAAGCCTCAGCAGACTGAGTCTGCTGAGTAATATTTCCACACAAATTTTCGCAAGTTTTCTTGCCTTAACTTTATTTTCAGCGCTTACTTGGAGCACTTTGATCCGTAGTGGGGTATCTTGCTCCCCAGTATGCCATGAATTAACTTACAGTTTTTTGGATGACGTACTTTGTATATGTAATTTTTTGCTTTTGAGTCCGATTGCAGAACTCTAAAAGTTGATGTCTGTCCTGCAGACTGAATGAGTTTGGCTTTTGCGAATTGGTTGAGTCTGACCTGTAAAGCTCTATTCGGCGTCTGTCCTGTAGACTTGGCGAGTTTGTCCTGCGAACATGGTGAGCTCAATTCGATGAGTTTGACCTGCAAACTTTGTTGAGACCGATCTGCGGAGCTCAATTCGATAAGTTTGACCTGCAAACTTTGTTGAGTCCGACCTTCGGAGCTCAAGCTTCCGAGTCTGTCCTGCAGACTTAAGCAAACTTTTTGGAGTCCGACCTGCGGAGCTCAAGTTTTGGAGTCCGACGTGCAGAGCTCAAGTTTTGAAGTCTGTCATGCAAACTTTGGAGAAAATTTTCAAAATTGTAAATGTACAATGTTTTTATAATATATGCAATATTTTATTAAGTTCTCTAGTCTTAACTTTATTTCCAACACTTACCTGAAGTACTTGATCCGCAGTGGGGTGTCTGTCCTACCGACTTAATTTTTTTTGGTTTGTCCTGCACACTTAATTTTTTGAGTCTGTTCTATAGAATTAATTTTTTGAGTCTGTCCTGCAGACATTATTTTTTGAGACTGACCTGCAGACTTAATTTTTTTGAGTCTGAACTGCAGGCTTCATTTTTTGATTCTAACCTGCAGATTTAATTTTTGAGTCCGACTGCAGACTTCTATTTTTCACGAGTCCGACCAGCGGAGCTCGGTTTGTCGATCCCATCGACTTGTATTTTTTGCTGAGTCCGACCTGCAGAGCTCAGTTTGGCAGTCCTGCTCACTTGTATTTTTTGCTGAGCCCGAGCTGCAAGGCTCAGTTTGTCAGTCCTGTTGACTTAGTGATTTTTGCCGAGTCAGTCCTACGGAGCTCACCTTGTCTGTCCTGAAGGATTAATGAGTGTCTTTTGGTGACTTTGCGCGCGTGCGTTTGTCCTTCAAACTGAATTACAAAGGTTAAGGTTTCCGTTAAAGGTTTCAACCTTTAAATGATCGGACACATTTTCCTACATATTCCCATCATTTATGAAAAAGAACGCAAATTTTTTAGTAAAAAATTTCTTCGACAAAATTCTAGCCAGTTGTATTAAAATATACATACAATCACTTCGCATATTTTTCGAGTCAACAAGAGATTTACAAAACAATGATTGGTTCGCTGCTTTTCTTACTCGTTGAAGTCACGATAATCCGAAAAAGACATGATTGTTGTATCTCGGAAGACGATTTAATTCACAGTGTCACATAATCGGCGAGTAAAACATCATCATGACACAGAGTCTTACACTCGCTTCAATCAATAATTTTTCTGTCCTATTTTTTGTTTCATTTTTGCTAGATCTTTTTTATTAAACATGCTAGATTGATATAATTTCCCCAACATTAACATCACCGACGGATGACATGTCTGAGTTTGGGGGAATTTTAAAGCGTGCTAAGACTTGATTTTAAAGCATTCCTTTTATATTTGAATTGGTTTATTTTTTTTATGAAGGACACCACAAAATTACTTTGATATCTCAATATCGGTGTTGTTGACATTGGTAAAAGCGGCACTTCAACTGATATGTAAAGAAAAGTTAATTACCGTTGGCATTGCCTAACCATCGTCATCATGGGGGTGACGTTTTTATAAAGGTAAAAACGCGAATATTAACTGCGTTCGTTAACAATTAATATCATTCATTGGTGGTGGTTCTTAAATAAGAAATAAAAGACCCGTGCCGGATGTCTTTTTGTTCGAAAAAAATGAACTTATTATTAACATAGCCGACGTGGCATCAAAAAAGTGAATGGTACAGTGTCAAGCAACAGATAATTGAAACAACTATTTAATCTAGCCCACATGCAGCACATGAAAAAAAAGGAAAAAGAAACAAAAGCACAAAAATCTAATGGTCTATGTTGATAAAAGACAAAAGAGATATAAAAAAAAAGTTGTTATAAATAATTAATTAATTATGGTTGTAGTAGTGGTATTATTGTCGTTTCTCTTATTATGTCAAATTAGATTGGATCCGTGGGTTTAGTGTGACATTTTCTTACTCAATAAGTTATAGCAGCAACAGCCGAGTCCTTGGTCAAAGGGCAAGATTTCTTAGTATAAATATGATTGTAATTAGGAGTGTACACAGATACGGATAATCCGCAACCGAACCGAACCGAACCGGGGTAATTCGGTTCGGTTAATAATTGCTACGGTTCAGTTTTCAGTTTTCAAAATGGAAAAACTGAAATTTTCGGTTCAGTTAAGTGCTGTAAATTATCCAAACCGAACCGAAACCAAAACCGAGCCCGAACCGAAAACCAAACCGTTTATAGCCAAACCGAATAGAAAAAAGGAAAACGTTTATAACCATATAGTGAATCAAGTTGTTGTAATTGTGTAATCTGGATGAAATTTGGTTATTTCAGTTTCGTTTTTCGGTTAATCAACTGGTTATTTCAGTTCGGTTATCTATGATTATTTACTTTTGATTTTATTTCGGTTTTTCGGTTAACCAACCGAACCGAACCAAACCGGTCGTTTCGGTTCGGTTCGGTTTTCTTTTACAAACGGTTCAGTTTCGGTTTGGATTTTCAATTAACCGAAAATTTCGATTCGGTTTCTGTTACGATCATTAACCGAACCGAACCGTGTACACCCCTAATTTGTAATAACTTGATTGGGACATATATTGAAGCAATAAAATTTCCAGTTCCTTTTGAATTCTTTTGCACATTTTATTTTTCTTTTTATATGTCTCACGCAAGCCTGAGGTTGCGGGCTCTTTCGATCGCGTTGTTCACTAAGACGAAAGCCGGATGTCTTGTTTACAATCACAAAATTCTACACCAAATATACAATGATACATCTAGACAATGATACATCTACTCCTAAAACTCTACACCAAATACACAACATTTTCATTTCACCACACATTTTATTTATGTAAATAAAAATATAAAAACACTTACGACCACAAGATGATGATGTGTGTAGATATGATGTAGAGTGGTTGTAGATATGTGTAGAAACTTACAGACACTTATAACAATTGCGATCACGCTCGCTCCTCATAAGCTGAAGTTGCTGAAAAGAGTGGTTAAATACTGAATACTTGAGCATAATCCAAAGAAAAATGTCAACTCAAAAAAGTTGGGGATACCATTCATTGAGCCTAATAAGAAAAATGAAAGTGGAATGCATAAAAGTCCATTGCTATTCTTTGATATCATTTTGTATCCTACTTGAAGAGCTCATCATACCCACAAATCTATAAATTATCATTTTGTTTGAGGGAGGGGAAGGAGCCAGCCATTCATAAGTGCCAGAAAATAAAAATAAATAAGTGATGATTACCTTCCGCGTCTCCTTCCCTTATCTCCCAGAGAAAACTTCCTTCTCAAGCTCAAGAACAACTAGCATTGTTCTCCAACCTGTTCAAATGGCATCCATACTCCATCATAATTCCAATTGCTTTAGTGGACATCTTAACTCCATTAGATTTAAAATAAAATAAAAGTACTCTAGTGAACGCGCGGCGCACACACACAGCATATAAGGCCATACCCAAGACTTTTTTACTCCATAGATGTGATCTCCCACATAAAGTCCCTGAAAAAAGTCGGTTACCTAAAAAATGATTTTGACCCACTAAATTATGAGTGCAATAAGTCCTAAACAGCAGCCAACTTAAGAATCTAATATATGGAATTTTTTTTTTATGAAAACTTATTTATTTTTCTTAATGAAAGGTAGAAAGAAAGTACGGAAGGCGATCCAACCTGCCTTAATAGAGTCCATGATCCACCATAGGAACCGGTACAACTAGGGGCGGAACATCTTCGGCATCCACTTCTGGAGGAGGAGGCATGTCTGTAATCTTACACATGACCCTGGCATTTCTCTGATTATTAAATTAACACGAGAAAAATTGATACAAAAATAAAGTCGGAGGAGTTAAACATATATCATTCTATATTATAGCTAGCTATAGAATTTAATTAATTACCAGTCGATTGCCTTGTGGATTTTTGACGTGATAACACAGTACCGAATGACTGGATACTTCTTAGAAAATAAGACACAAGACAATCGACTGGTAATTAATTAAATTCAATAACTAGCTATTATATAGAATGATATATGTTTAACTCCTCCGGCTTTATTTTTGTATTAACCTTTTTCTCGTGTTAATTTAATAATCAGAGAAATGCCAGGGTCATGTGTAAGATTACAGACATGCCTCCTCCTGCAGAAGTGGATGCCGAAGATGTTCCGCCCCCAGCTTGCCTCAACAGACAGCAATTTATGAAGATGGCCAACATTTCCACCCTGGGGAAAAATCATAATAATGATTAATGACAAAAAGTGGACCCTAGGTAGTGATTATTATCCTATTTCTTGTTCATCCAACCCATCAAATATTTAAGAATACATTAAGCAACATCATATTCATTCACCTAGTAAACTCTGCAGCCCTTATCTGGACTCTCTGACTGAAGGTTGAAAGAAGTACTTCCCACCTATTGACATTATAAACAAACAAACCCTCTATCAGAATAATTTGGATATGTCTTAGATTTCAAGTTAAAATACATAATATCAAAAGCAAGAGTAGCAATGTAGTTTACCAGAAAACTAATAACAATAATAATAGCATTTACAATATTGGCATGTTCCGTTGTGCATGGTTAAATGTCATGTTTTGTGTCCTGCCAATATACATCATTTTCAGTAAAACTACTTAGTCGGAAACTGCAGTCTACATGTTCATAAACTCTTACAGTTCAGCACGCTATACGAAGGTAACCATTTTACAAACTAAGCCCGAAGAAATCAAATTATACCCTTAAAAATGGTATTAATCTCAATAGCAAATGCAAAGAAATCAAATTATATTATACCCATCAGAAAAGGAGTAATCTCATTAATCAAATATATATATGCAACTAAGATTCTATGATGCACGGATACGGATACGCGGATACGGGATACGCGGATACGGGATACGGAGATACGGGATTTTCATAAAATATAGGATACGGATACGGGGGTGTATTTGTAAATAATGAAAATATAAGGACGAAACTGTAATTACTTAAAATATAAGGATCAAACCGTAAATAATTAAAATGCATGTATATATAACTTTACTCGATCAATAGCACGTCAGCACCAAATAACTAATTATCTAAATGATAATCTAAGCATTCAAAATTCAATATCAATTAAAAAACACTCAACAAAAAAACCTTAGCTAGCCAACCATTAACAGCCTCTTGCAAGAATGAACAATATGAATAAAAAAATACGCATAACATGATGGAAAAAAAAAAAACAATCTGCAGTTCTTCATTTTTCATATAAAAAATAAATAATAACAAAATGAAAAGCACATAATAATAATAATAAAATATTATTTTCTGCACATCATTAAGATGAAGGAAAAAGATAGATCAGAGGCTTATCTGGGTTCTTTCAAAAAAGAGTACCGTCTGGAACAGCCAACGGAGCCAGCCAGTCAAACGGGGAAGCCTCTCTGCCGCTGCACTGGTCACCGGAGCTTAGCCACACCTTCAGAATCGGGACAGAAAGGGTTAATTCAAAGTGAATAATTGAGCTTAATTATTTTGTAACTTGTTATTTGGGTTCCTTTTTACAGAGCTATTGACTATTGTGATTCTCCATTTCCAGAAACCCAAAAGTTGATTAATGGAGAAGATGAAATGAAAAGCTAGCATTTCTTGGGACGGTAATTTTCGGGCTCTGAAAGGACACGACTTAGGAAAAAAAAGCAAATTTTCTCACAGAAGCCGTATCCAAAGCCTGATACGCGTATCTTTTCCGAATACGCGTATCCAAAGAGCCGTATCCGAAGTTTTTAAAATTACAAAACGACCCAATACGTATCCGATGACGTATCTGCCGTATCCTTGCCGTATCCGTATCCGCGGCGTATCGGATACGGGATACGCCGGAAAACCAACGTATCCGTGCATCATAGCTAAGATTAAAAGTGAAAAGCCATACTAATTTCTTTTCTTTGTTCTTCTTTTTTTAAAAACACCATGGTAACAACTATAGCAAATAAACTGACTTTCTATAAAAATACTGAAAAGCACAGCTGAATCAAAGAGGAAAAGCTAATGCAATGGACGTTCCTTGAACAAAGAAGCTATAACTTGCAAATATGCAAAACAATTATGCTTTAAGACCCCCTTCACTAAAATCAGAAGAGGAAATCCCTAAATAAAGTTCCTAAACCGAAATTATGAGCACTAGCATCAAGTAAGCTGCCGGCTGTGATTTTTTTGTCAATTTATGCCTAGGTTTCAACTCTGAATGATCAGCAATTGGGACTCATATCCTTGTAAAACAGAGAATGCAAAAAATAGTTGCAAAAATCAGACGATTATTACAAGTTGAGAATCGTACCAGATCCAGCAAATTCAGTGCAAATCGCATCAGGAAATTGAACTGTACTAATTTTGTTTCTCCTTCCATCTGAGATACTACAATGAATTCCATCACAGATTCATACTACTGTGTAAAAAAAATCGAAAAGCAAAGAAAATGGCGATCGATCGCAGTTAAGAAAGAATTTTTAAGAAGATGACCAGAGAACAACAGGGGGATGCGAGACGTACAGAAGCGATAATCGATGGAAAATGGTGAACCCCAATCGATGGAAGGTTTTACGGAAGAGTTCGAATAAAGGGTTTTTATTTGGGGAAACTCAAAAAATTATCTATTTGTATAAAACATTTTTTCCTATACACCTCTATTTTTTGAATAAAAAATTTTATGTCCATCGCCTTAAAATTCGACTTCCAGATTGCTCAAAATCGAATGATTGTCATCGCTTTATCAATCACCATTGAAATTGTCGACAGTGCATTCATCCTTTTTTCGATTTGCATGAGATAAGTTAGACGGTGCCATCGTAAAAATTAGGCATCACTGTCCAAAAAGGATATTCAGCTTCAAATCCATATTCCACCGTGTTTCCTCCTCTCCCCTTCCTTCATAATCATTTTTTTTACAGGCATCCTCCTCCCCCTTCCGGCATCCTCCTCCTCCCTTCGATGACGGAAAAATTCATCGTTATTATTATAACATTTCACCCCACTTTTGATACCATTTTGAGCGTTTTATGTATCAAATCAAGTCATTAATTTATAGGTTTTATCTAATTATATAAATAGTAAGTCTTATATAAAATATCGTGTTTTTATGTGTTTTTCTTAGTTTTATCTGGGTTTAATGAATAGGAGTGTCGCGCATTTGATTCGTTTGGTATTTTGGTGGTTCATTGCGAGGATTATACATTGACCAAGATTCCACGTAACGACATGTTTTGAGTCTAAAAGATGTGTTTAGAGGTTAGAAGAAGGCCACAAGAACTTACGAGTTCAAAAAAGCCGTTTTTTCCTAAATCTTGAATCGTTACATATTTTCGACGGAGATTTGACCCAGCATAGAGGCATTTTCAGGGGATGACTTCTTAATGAAAGTTGTAGATCTTCACATAAGCTTTCCAACGCACTTTGAATCACGTCAATTGGAGTTCTACAACTCAAGTTATGACCAAGTGGCTAATCGATTCAGATCAAGTAAAATGTCAGTAAACGACACGTAATGAAATGGCTCATCAAAACGACATTTTCGGAAGAAGTGGCCTTAATAAAAGTTGTATATCTTCAAGAAAGATTTCCAATGGATTTTGAATCAAGTCAATCGGACTTCTACAACTCAAATGGTGGTCAGTGGTAATTGATTCATTTAAGTAAAAAATGTCGCAAAACGCTCGGAGGAACACGAGGTACTCAAGAAGACGTTTTCTGAAGAAAAGTCCTTCATGAAAGTTGTAGAGTTTCTCGAGACCGTAATTTTGGCATTTCGTTTGCAATTTTTGAAGTCTACAACTCAAGATATGAATTTTAGAAGTTTTAATCCAATATATGCCAAATCATCCAAAGATCTTGATAGAATCAGTTAGGATTTGCAATGATTACACCGGATCGATCCGGCATTGGTAAATTTTCTATAAATAGGCTGAATAGATCACAAAAGCAGCTGCCCATGCTTCGGCCAATTTCTTTTCTTTCTTGTTTGTAGTAGTAATATATATATATATCTAATTTCTTTTCCTTTAGTTTGTTTCATTTTTTTTTTCTTTATAATATCTAGCTATATATATCTATCTATATATATATATATACATCTATACGTATATATATATATCTATAGATCTTAGTATCTATATTTATGTATCTATATACATATATATAGATCTATATACTTATATACTTATATATATACTTATAGACTTATATATATATATATATATATATATATATATATATATATGTATAAAAATAATAATACTGTAGTATTGTTGTAATGCTTCGGAAATTATCAAAATATCGTTGTTGTTAAAGTCATAGCTATTTCCGGAGAATACGACTCTCACGAATCAACAATTGAAATCAAAATGATTTCAATCAATCATACGATGATGAGAAATTTAAAAGCGGCGTTGGAATGAACTTTGTGACACCGATTCTTAGCAACATCTCGATTTCAATTTGGATTATCTTGTAAGTTTTAATAAAAATTGTATCTTTTCTATGTTTTGATTATTGATTATGCAATTTAAATCGAGAGATGGTTGCTTTATTTGATGTTTAACGTTTGACGAGTCGTTGTTAAACCTTAGATCACCGTAGTGAAGATTGGATTTTTAATCTAATTAACGAGAGTTGTTAGGTTGAATGTCTAGATTGCGAAATTGAGAGATTTCACACCTCATTTGAAAGCGTTAATCTTTAAAATCGAAAGATAAAAGATTGATAGATCGAACTTTTCTAAGAGATTAGGAGTTCATACATTCGATAGGTGAATCACAATTTTCGTTAAATCACCACAAGATAATCTAGAGTCGAAATTGAGGGTTGTGGGAATCGGTGGATCATAGCTTGTTCGTTATTCTGATGGTGAAAAGAAATCGTTGTCTTTGTTTTGCTTCGTCTTCATCGTAGTGTCGTAGCAATTTTATTGTCTTCTTAGTTTATAGATTAGAATTAACTTAGTTAGTGCGGCTCGTAACTATCTTTCCGGCTTTGGATTGACAACCTCTGTCCAGCTTATCTGCTTTCATTTTTAATTACGCTTTTGTTTTCCGTGACAAACCTTAGAAAAATTAAGAACTAGAACAACCTCGATTCCTGTGATTCGACTCCGGTATTAACCTCTATACTACGATCCTCGCACTTGGTAAACCGGATTTATTTTATTACTTGTTATATTTTGCTGAGCATAAAATCCGAGACAAGTTTTTGGCGCCGTTGCCGGGGAATCGGTTCGGTTGTCCAGTTCATTATTAATTTTTCTAAGGTAGTATAGTGGTGAGTGTTCCCGCCAAC
Source organism: Gentiana macrophylla (assembly GCA_026214975.1). Taxonomy (NCBI): domain Eukaryota; kingdom Viridiplantae; phylum Streptophyta; class Magnoliopsida; order Gentianales; family Gentianaceae; genus Gentiana; species Gentiana macrophylla. Next base: position 46,297,358 of record CM047817.1, read on the forward strand.
GGAACCAAAAACAAGTTTTTGGCGCCGTTGCCGGGGAATCGGTGCGGCTGTCTAGTTCATTATTAATTTTTCTAAAGTTGTTCTGTTTTGTTTTTCGTAGGTAGTTTTCCCGCCAACGGAACCAAAAACAAGTTTTTGGCGCCGTTGCCGGGGACTCGGTACGGTTGTCTAGTTTTATTAATTTTTCTAGTTTTTGTTATCAAGTTTTTCGTAGGTAGGTTTAAAATTAAAAAAAAAAAAAAAAAAAAAAAAAAAAAAAAAAAAAAAAAACCCCGCACTCGGTAAATACCGAGTGGAGTCGGTAATTACCGGGAGAAAAAAAATAAAATAAAAAAATATATATATATAAAAATAAAAAAATAAAAAAATAAAAAAAACCAAGGAACACGTTTCAATCGTCGAGGTTGGGTGATGGATTCTCGGTGAATCCCACTCTGCGGAAGCATAAGGAATAAAAAAATCCCGAAACCTCGTGATTTAGGTGTTAGTGTTCGAACTGGTTTATGAAAAATCGAAGTCAAAAGGGGTCATATAATCTTCTATCTAGAATTGAGGACATGGATGAGCAAAGTCGATATAGCCATCTTTGCAGCGACGAGATGGCGGCTCTTATGATGTTGCACAATCCAATGAATCGACCAGTCTTTCCTCGAACTCTCAAGTTACGCTTGCGTGGAAGATGTTGTCAACCTGGCCATGCGATTGGCCAGTGTCAGCTTCTTTCCACTTTTGCATATCAAGTTAATACTATCCAAAATCAGGGACAGTATAGTCCAGTCATATGCCAGCTATGTGACCATGTGGGACATACTTCTCCTTTCGCCCTATGGGTGGGCAGGCGTTTTGATGGCGGCAATATCGAGATTTAACGATCGGTTCTTCAGCCACGACAATTTTCGAATCGGGGTTTCAATCGAATTGCAATTTCTATCAAAACCCAAACTTGATCGAAACCAAAATATCAATTTTTCCAATCAAAGTTGGTCCGACCAATATTTTCCACAACACTATCATAACTCTCAAGGACCCTCTCAATCTATTGATCTTGAAGCTAAATTGGAGCTCCAATCCTTTCGAGGAGCTCCAATCCTTTCGAGAGGAGCAAATGATACTATCCAACGCCTTTTGGTAGGCTTGCGGATATTAGGAAAATGGCTCAAGACCAAGGCATTGACCTAGCTCCCCACTCCTTATGATAGAGAAGAGGCTAGTGCTATGAATTTAGGATCCGACATTCAACTTAGTGAAGTAGAAGTGTCAAGCTTCCTCCTACATGGTGTGATCTTGAAGATGGTTGTCTTAAGATAGATCCGACATTAGAGATGGTGAAGATGTTGATGAGCAAAAGGTGAAGAAATATACCCGGTGTTGGAGAATATAGAGGACAATGTGCTCGAACTAGAGATAAGTCACCCGGAGGAAGTCACATTTGAGAGCCGTTGAAGCCAAAGAGTGTTGAAGTGTTTGTGGACAAGCGAGTAAAAGAAGTGATCTTCCCACTTGATCACTATATCATGAACTCAAAGTGGAACACCCTAATCCCGTTCTTCTTTTATTGGGAAGATACTTCATAAAGGTCCTTCGAGCCATGGTTCCATTAATTTCCTATGAAGGGGAGTTGGATGCCTCGTATGCTGAATATTCGTTGAAGAACAATGCAAGAAAAACTTATCCATTTGATAATGGATAGTAAGATGCGATGTGCTTTTATTGTCGAGCCAACGACGTTAACCAAAAGCGCTACCGGGAGGCAGCCCGATGATAATAATAATAATAATAATAAATAATAAATTGGATACGACTAGTCTTAATGAAATGTAGAATTTCTGATAGAAGTTGAACACATAGCACAACCAAGTATCAGGATGAATGTTTGAATCTCTTTTAAAGAGGGAACGATTAGGTGGTTATCCGAAAATCCCGAGGGAGTACACAGAAAACGTTCAAATACATCATTTCTCAGACTTAGGTTGTTGAACCCTTGAGGATTTGGGTATAAAAGACCCAATACTCTTTCACACATTTCATTTTATGATCTACTCTGTTTCCAACATGAATTTATGACTTGACTATGATATTTGCTCATGTGATATTCTCTATGATACATATATGCTTAGATGTTCTGTGCTTTACCCGTGTGGGTTATTTTTCCATCTAAAGCTTTTATGAGAGTGACCATATATATATTGCCTATCGAATTTTACGCGTGACGAGGCCATTTTCTTATTATTCCCATATCCCTATTCGATGTTTTGGCACGAGGACCATGTCCCGTGTTTGCTTTGTGTTGGTTGTTTTTGTTTTGGTATAGGGATTCGGATCGTGCTTTCTCATGGGTCATTCACGGATTCGATAGCATCTTTCTGCCTGGTTTATAAGCTAAGTCTTCCTCTCTATCTCATTTACACTCGAGAATAATGCAAAATCGTAAGTGGGGTAGAGTCTGTTGGTTTAGAAATGGCGGTAAGTGTTTAAACTCTTAGTTTTTGGATCTTTTCGAGCATAAATGAGTTGAATATAATGAATTGTATAAGGTATATATTTCATGGATTTGGAGATATAATGATCAATTTGATATGTATAACTAATTTGAACCGTAAGTACATTTTAACCCCTAATTTATTTGTGTAACATGAATTCATTGTTCACGTAAGCCTTTGATATTGAAGCGAAAATTTTAAATCAGATCCATTCAAGTATCCTAGTGGTTATTCTAGAGATAGTTGCGATAACTTAGTACCTAACTTTTGAGCGTGTCTTTGTGAATATCTGAAGGTTTGAATGTGATAGAAAGGATATAAGTTAAGTGGAATGAAAAGAAAAATACCAAATTAAGATGAACTATATATATGTCGGTTGTAGCTACCAATGATTTGAGTGCGGTAGGGCGTTATCACGAAACGTCCCATACCACTATGAGGTTTAAAAGCTCCCGACTGCCTGATGATAGAAGTCCAGCTAGGGTGTTATCACGAAACGTCCTATTGCTGGGAATGAAGGCATATGCTACACATGTGAAAAAAATTGACAATTTGGTTAAGCATTGTTGAAAACTTAGTTATCTTCTTACTATCCCCAGTATAAACTGAATGATATGCTTTAGGGATTGTCCTAATAAGTACACGAGAGGACTTTGTGTGGAATCATATCGCTTTTACCTAGGAAAGTCATTAGGATTTATCTGAATGGATATTTGTGTGTATTGCTTGAATTATTCAAGAGAGGATAGTGGAAATTGAAAAGGCTTTGTCACACACACTCTGTTATACATATATATAAGGTTAACGTGTGGTTATGATTCGATCGGTTGTATTATCTGGTTGTCCCTTATATCTTATCTTTTAAGTGAATTTTGTCCTCATTCATTTTGTTTTATCACTTGTTTTGCTCGAGGACGACCAAAAGCTAAGTGGGGTTTGTGATGACGGAAAAATTCACTTATTATTATTATAACATTTCACCCCACTTTTGATACCATTTTGAGCATTTATGTATCAAATCAAGTCATTAATTTATAGGTTTTATCTAATTATATAAATAGTAAGTCTTATATAAAATATCGTGTTTTTATGTGTTTTTACTAGTTTTGTACGGTTTAGTAACGAGTGTAAATGTCGGATTTACGTTTGGTATTTTGGTGGTTCATTGCGAGGATTATACATTGACCAAGATTCCACGTAACGACATGTTTTGAGTCTAAAAGATGTGTTTAGAGGGTTAGAAGAAGGTGCCACAAGCTTACGAGTTCAAAAGGGTCGTTTTTCCTAAGTACTTGAATCGTTACATATTTTCGACGGAGATTTGACCCAGCATAGAGGCATTTTCAGGGGATGACTTCTTAATGAAAGTTGTAGATCTTCACATAAGCTTTCCAACGCACTTTGAATCACGTCAATTGGAGTTCTACAACTCAAGTTATGACCAAGTGGCTAATCGATTCAGATCAAGTAAAATGTAAGTAACGACACGTAATGGAAATGACTCATCAAAACAACATTTTCGGAAGAAGTGGCCTTAATAAAAGTTGTATATCTTCAAGAAAGATTTCCAATGGATTTTGAATCAAGTCAATCGGACTTCTACAACTCAAATGGTGGTCAAGTGGCTAATTGATTCAATTTCGTAAAAAATGTCGCAAAACGCTCGGAGGAACACGAGGTACTCAAGAAGACGTTTTCTGAAGAAAAGTCCTTCATGAAAGTTGTAGAGTTTCTCGAGACCGTAATTTTGGCATTTCGTTTGCAATTTTTGGAGGTCTACAACTCAAGATATGAATTTTAGAAGTTTTAATCCAATATATGTCAAATCATCCGAAGATCTTGATAGAATCAGTTAGGATTTGCAATGATTACACCGGATCGATCCGGCCCTTTTCCCGGATCGATCCGGCATTGGTAAATTTTCTATAAATAGGCTGAATAGATCACAAAAGCAGCTGCCCATGCTTCGGCCAATTTCTTTTCTTTCTTGTTTGTAGTAGTAATATATATATATATCTAATTTCTTTTCCTTTAGTTTGTTTCATTTTTTTTTTCTTTATAATATCTAGCTATATATATCTATCTATATATATATATACATCTATACGTATATATATATATCTATAGATCTTAGTATCTATATTTATGTATCTATATACATATATATAGATCTATATACTTATATACTTATATATATACTTATAGACTTATATATATATATATATATATATATATATGTATAAAAAATAATAATACCGTAGTATTGTTGTAATGCTCGGGAAATTATCAAAATATCGTTGTTGTTAAAGTCATAGCTATTTCCGGAGAATACGACCTCACGAATCAACAAATTGAAATCAAAATGATTTCAATCAATCATCTGATGATGAGAGAAATTAAAGCGCGTTGGAACAAGCTTTGTGACACCGATTCTTAGCAACATCTCGATTTAATTTGGATTATCTTGTAAGTTTTAATAAAAAATTGTATCTTTTCTATGTTTTGATTATTGATTATGCAATTTAAATCGAGAGATGGTTGCTATTTGATGTTTAACGTTTGACGAGAGTCGTTGTTAAACCTTAGATCACCGTAGTGAAGATTGGATTTTTAATCTAATTAACGAGAGTTGTTAGGTTGAATGTCTAGATTGCGAAATTGAGAGATTTCACACCTCTGTTATGAAAGCGTTAATCTTTAAAATCGAAAGATAAAAGATTGATAGACGAACTTTTCTAAGAGATTAGGAGTTCATACATTCGATAGGTGAATCACAATTTTCGTTAAATCACCACAAGATAATCTAGAGTCGAAATTGAGGGTTGTGGGAATCGGTGGATCATAGCTTGTTCGTTGTTACAGTAATTGAAAAGAAATCGTTGTGCTGTTTTGCTTCGTCTTCATCGTAGTAATCGTAGCAATTTTTATTGTCTTCTTAGTTTATAGATTAGAATTAACTTAGTTAGTACGGCTCGTAACTATCTTTCCTGGCTTTGGATTGACAACCCTCTGTCCAGTTATCTGTTTTCATTTTTAATTACTGCTTTGTTTTCCGTGACAAACCTTAGAAAAATTAAGAACTAGAACAACCTCGATTCCTGTGATTCGACTCGGTATTAACCTCTATACTACGATCCTCGCACTTGGGGTAAACTGATTTATTTTATTACTTGTTATATTTTCTTGAGCATAAAATCCGAGACAAGTTTTTGGCGCCGTTGCGGGGAATCGGTTCGGTTGTCCATTCATTATTAATTTTTCTAAGGTAGTATAGTGGTGAGTGTTCCATAACGGAACCAAAAACAAGTTTTTGGCGCCGTTGCCGGGAATCAATCTTGTTTGTCTAGTTCATTATTAATTTTTCTAAAGTTGTTCTGCTTTTGTTTTTCGTAGGTAGTTTTCCCTCCAACGGAACCAAAAACAAGTTTTTGGCGCCGTTGCCGGGGACTCGGTACGGTTGTCTAGTTTTATTAATTTTTCTAGTTTTTGTTATCAAGTTTTTCGTAGGTAGGTTTAAAATTAAAAAAAAAAAAAAAAAAAAAAAAAAAAAAAAAAAACTCTCGGTAAATACCGAGTGGAGTCGGTAATTACCGGGAGAAAAAAATAAAATAAAAAAATATATATATATAAAAATAAAAAAATAAAAAAATAAAAAAAACCAAGGAACACGTTTCAATCGTCGAGGTTGGGTGATGGATTCTCGGTGAATCCCACTCTGCGGAAGCATAAGGAATAAAAAAATCCCGAAACCTCGTGATTTAGGTGTTAGTGTTCGAACTGGTTTATGAAAAATCGAAGTCAAAAGGGGTCATATAATCTTCTATCTAGAATTGAGGACATGGATGAGCAAAGTCAGATAGCCATGCTGCAGCAGCAGATGACAGCTCTTATGATGTTGCACAATCCAATGAATCGACCACTCCGCTTTTTCCTCGTAACTCTCAAGTTACGCTACGTGGAAAGATGTTGTCAACCTGGCCATGCGATTGGCGATGTCGCCTTCTCTTTCCACTTTTGCATATCAAGTTAATACTATCCAAAATCGTGACAGTATAGTCCACCATATGCCACTATGTGACCATGTGGGACATACTTCTCGCTACGTCCCATGGGTGGGCGAGGCGTTTTGATGGCGACAATATCGAGATTTAACGATCGCCTTCTCGGCCACGGCAATTTTCGAAATCGTGGTTTCAATCGAATTGCAATTTCTATCAAAACCCAAACTTCATCGAACCAAAATATCAATTTTTCCAATCAAAGTTGGTCGACCAATATTTTCCACAACACTATCATAACTCTCAAGGACCCTCTCAATCTATTGATCTTGAAGCTAAATTGGAGCTCCAATCCTTTCGAGAGGAGCTCCAATCCTTTCGAGAGGAGCAAAATGATACTATCCAACGCCTTTTTGGTAGGCTTATGGATATTAGGAAAATGGCTCAAGACCAAGGCATTGACCTAGCTCCCCCACTCCCTTATGATAGAGAAGAGGCTAGTGCTATGAATTTAGGATCCGACATTCAACTTAGTGAAGTAGAAGTGTCAAGCTTCCCTCCTACATGGTGTGATGCTGAAGATGGTTGTCTTAAGATAGATCCGACATTAGAGATGGCTGAAGATGTTGATGAGCAAAAAGGTGAAGAAATATACCCGGTGTTGGAGAATATAGAGGACAATGTGCCTGAACTAGAGATAAGTCACCCGGAGGAAGTCACATTTGAGGAGCCGTTGAAGCCAAAGAGTGTTGAAGTGTTTGTGGACAAGCGAGTAAAAGAAGTGATCTTCCCACTTGATCACTATATCATGAACTGGGAAGTGGAACACCCTAATCCCGTTCTTCTTTTATTGGGAAGATACTTCATAAAGGTCCTTCGAGCCATGGTTCCATTAATTTCCTATGAAGGGGAGTTGGATGCCTCGTATGCTGAATATTCGTTGAAGAACAATGCAAGAAAAACTTATCCATTTGATAATGGATAGTAAGGTACGTGTGCTTTTATTGTCGAGCCAACGACGTTAACCAAAAGCGCTACCGGGAGGCAGCCCGATGATAATAATAATAATAATAATAAATAATAATTTGGATACGACTAGTCTTAATGAAATGTAGAATTTCTGATAGAAGTTGAACACATAGCACAACCAAGTATCAGGATGAATGTTTGAATCTCTTTTAAAGAGGGAACGATTAGGTGGTTATCCGAAAATCCCGAGGGAGTACACAGAAAACGTTCAAATACATCATTTCTCAGACTTAGGTTGTTGAACCCTTGAGGATTTGGGTATAAAAGACCCAATACTCTTTCACACATTTCATTTTATGATCTACTCTGTTTCCAACATGAATTTATGACTTGACTATGATATTTGCTCATGTGATATTCTCTATGATACATATATGCTTAGATGTTCTGTGCTTTACCCGTGTGGGTTATTTTTCCATCTAAAGCTTTTATGAGAGTGACCATATATATATTGCCTATCGAATTTTCTGACGTGACAGGGCCATTTTCTTATTATTCCCATATCCCTATTCGATGTTTTGGCACGAGGACCATGTCCCGTGTTTGCTTTGTGTTGGTTGTTTTTGTTTTGGTATAGGGATTCGGATCGTGCTTTCTCATGGCTGTTACGGGATTCGATAGCATCTTTCTGCCTGGTTTATAAGCTAAGTCTTCCTCTCTATCTCATTTACACTCTGAGAATAATGCAAAATCGTAAGTGGGGGGTAGAGTCTGGTTGGTTTAGAAATGGCAGTAAGTGTTTAAACTCTTAGTTTTTGGATCTTTTTCGAGCATAAATGAGTTGAATATAATGAATTGTATAAGGTATATATTTCATGGATTTGAAGATATAATGATCAATTTGATATGTATAACTAATTTGAACCGTAAGTACATTTTAACCCCTAATTTATTTGTGTAACATGAATTGATTGTTCACGTAAGCCTTTGATATTGAAGCGAAAATTTTAAACTGTATCCATTCAAGATCCTAGTGGTTATTCTAGATAGTTGCGAAACTAGTACCTAACTTTTGAACGTGTAATCGTGAATATCTCAAAGGTTTGAATGTGATAGAAAGGATATAAGTTAAGTGGAATAAAAGAAAAATACCAAATTAAGATGAACTATATATATGTCGGTTGTAGCTACCAATGATTTGAGTGCGGTAGGGCGTTATCACGAAACGTCCTATACCACTATGAGGTTTAAAAGCTCCCGACTGCCTGATGATAGAAGTCCAGCTAGGGTGTTATCACGAAACGTCCTATTGCTGGGAATGAAGGCATATGCTACACATGTGAAAAAAAATTGACAATTTGGTTAAGCATGGTTGAAAACTTAGTTATCTTCTTACTATCCCCAAAGATAAATGAATGATATGCTTTAGGGATTATCCTAATAAGTACAGAGAGGACTTTGTGTGGAATCATTCTTCGCTTTACCTAGGAAAGTCATTAGGATTATCTGAATGGATATTTGTGTGTATTGCTTGAATTATTCAAGAGAGGATAGTGGAAATTGAAAAGACTTGTCACACACACACTCTGTTATACATATATATTAAGGTTAACGTGTGGTTATGATTCGATCGGTTGTATTATCTGGTTGTCCCTTATATCTTATCTTTTCGTGAATTTTGTCCTCATTCATTTTGTTTTATCACTTGTTTTGCTCGAGGGCGACCAAAAGCTAAGTGGGGTTTGTGATGACGGAAAAATTCACCGTTATTATTATAACATTTCACCCCACTTTTGATACCATTTTGAGCATTTATGTATCAAATCAAGTCATTAATTTATAGGTTTTATCTAATTATATAAATAGTAAGTCTTATATAAAATATCGTGTTTTTATGTGTTTTTACTAGTTTTTGTACCGGTTTAGAAACGAGTGTCGTGTCGGATTTACGTTTGGTATTTTGGTGGTTCATTGCGAGGATTATACATTGACCAAGATTCCACGTAACGACATGTTTTGAGTCTAAAAGATGTGTTTAGAGGGTTAGAAGAAGGTGCCACAAGCCTTACGAGTTCAAAAGGTCGTTTTTTTCTAAGTACTTGAATCGTTACATATTTTCGACGGAGATTTGACCCAGCATAGAGGCATTTTCAGGGGATGACTTCTTAATGAAAGTTGTAGATCTTCACATAAGCTTTCCAACGCACTTTGAATCACGTCAATTGGAGTTCTACAACTCAAGTTATGACCAAGTGGCTAATCGATTCAGATCAAGTAAAATGTAAGTAAACGACACGTAATGAAATGGCTCATCAAAACGACATTTTCGGAAGAAGTGGCCTTAATAAAAGTTGTATATCTTCAAGAAAGATTTCCAATGGATTTTGAATCAAGTCAATCGGACTTCTACAACTCAAATGGTGGTCAAGTGGCTAATTGATTCAATTTACGTAAAAAATGTCGCAAAACGCTTCGGGAGGAACACGAGGTACTCAAGAAGACGTTTTCTGAAGAAAAGTCCTTCATGAAAGTTGTAGAGTTTCTCGAGACCGTAATTTTGGCATTTCGTTTGCAATTTTGGAGGTCTACAACTCAAGATATGAATTTTAGAAGTTTTAATCCAATATATGTCAAATCATCCAAGATCTTGATAGAATCAGTTAGGATTTGCAATGATTACACCGGATCGATCCGCCCTTTTCCCGGATCGATCCGGCATTGGTAAATTTTCTATAAATAGACTGAATAGATCACAAAAGCAGCTGCCCATGCTTCGGCCAATTTCTTTTCTTTCTTGTTTGTAGTAGTAATATATATATATATCTAATTTCTTTTCCTTTAGTTTGTTTCATTTTTTTTTCTTTATAATATCTAGCTATATATATCTATCTATATATATATATACATCTATACGTATATATATATATCTATAGATCTTAGTATCTATATTTATGTATCTATATACATATATATAGATCTATATACTATATACTTATATATATACTTATAGACTTATATATATATATATATATATATATATATATATATATATATATGTATAAAAATAATAATACCGTAGTATTGTTGTAATGCTCGGAAATTATCAAAATATCGTTGTTGTTAAAGTCATAGCTATTTCCGAGAATACGACCCTCTGAATCAACAGTTGAAATCAAAATGATTTCAATCAATCATCACGATGATGAGAGGCTTAAAGCGCGTTGGAACAAGCTTTGTGACACCGATTCTTAGCAACATCTCGATTTCGAATTTGGATTATCTTGTAAGTTTTAATAAAAATTGTATCTTTTCTATGTTTTGATTATTGATTATGCAATTTAAATCGAGAGATGGTTGCTATTTGATGTTTAACGTTTGACGAGTCGTTGTTAAACCTTAGATCACCGTAGTGAAGATTGGATTTTTAATCTAATTAACGAGAGTTGTTAGGTTGAATGTCTAGATTGCGAAATTGAGAGATTCACACCTCTGTTATGAAAGCGTTAATCTTTAAAATCGAAAGATAAAAGATTGATAGACGAACTTTTCTAAGAGATTAGGAGTTCATACATTCGATAGGTGAATCACAATTTTCGTTAAATCACCACAAGATAATCTAGAGTCGAAATTGAGGGTTGTGGGAATCGGTGGATCATAGCTTGTTCGTTGTTACAGTAATTGAAAAGAAATCGTTGTGCTGTTTTGCTTCGTCTTCATCGTAGTAATCGTAGCAATTTTTATTGTCTTCTTAGTTTATAGATTAGAATTAACTTAGTTAGTACGGCTCGTAACTATCTTTCCGGCTTTGGATTGACAACCTCTCGTCGGCTTATCTGCTTTTCATTTTTAATTCGCTTTTGTTTTCCGTGACAAACCTTAGAAAAATTAAGAACTAGAACAACCTCGATTCCTCGTGATTCGACTCGGTATTAACCTCTATACTACGATCCTCGCACTTGGGGTAACCGGATTTATTTTATTACTTGTTATATTTTGCTGAGCATAAAATCCGAGACACCTTCCCTTCCCTTCCGGCAGCCCTCTCTCCGGCATCCTTTTTATCATTCATCTGCCTCCTCTCTCCATTAAAGCTATATTCATTGTAGAAAACGCGATTTTACCGAGATTCATTTGAAAACGAAATTTTCATCAATCGAAAGCCAAATCCGGATTGTTTGTTTGAACTACTCGATCAATCGAAAATTCCGCCATTGAAGAAACCTTGGTGTTGCAAAGGTGTGTGATACTTTTTATTTTTCAGTTTTTTCCTTTCTATTATGTTCTAAATTTTTCAATTTTTATATTTTTATTTTTCTGGACGAATTCAAAAGTATGTGATTTGTGATAAACTGTATTATTCAATTGTAGAGAACTTCATACTGACATGACCGGAAGAGATGACCGCTCGAAGATCTATAAGGGCGGGTCTGCCCAATATGACGTTATATGCTGAGGCAGACCGAACCACGACATAGTCAACCATAAGAGTCCTGCTCTTTAATCCTTGTCCAAAAGTCGTGGGCAATCTAACCATGCCCACGGGTGGACCGAGAGGCCTGCAAACCCAAACAAATGGAGTCGAAAGCGGGGTCACTTTCGAATCTCGAATCTTCATGGCATGACAAACTGATAAATACAAAACATTTACCGCGCTCCCTGTATCCACACAAACTCGCTTTACCACGTGTTTGTTGATCACCAGATCGATGACAAGTCCTTCATTGTTGGGGACCAGAGGAAGAGAATCCACTGGTCCGCATACTATCTCCCAGAGAGCCTATGTTTCTTGTGAAGGACCGCCCATGCAATAGTGTTGATCATGTTGATGGGTTTATTATCTAGCTGTCCATCACGATCAGGGGAAGGATCCCTCATCCGCTTTGGGTCGGCTCGACCTTCATTTCCCTTGTAGTAGTTTCGCCTTTTATACTCTATCCTACCTCTCGGGTTAGGATTCCACGATCGATCTATCGCCTCGTCTATTTTTCCTTCCAATGATGCAGCATCAATATCTCTAATCAGTTCTCGACAGTTCTCTGAATCATGTCATATATCTTTGTGGTACTTGCGAAATTTTGTCTGATCTCTTTTCTCTTTCGGCCCATTCATAGGTGGGGGTGTTCACGCTATTCCCTTTCTTTCCATCAGGGCGAGCACCTGTTCACGTGATCTGTTCAAAGGTATCAAGTCCCTGTCCTGCAGAGCACCTTTCTTACCAAGTCGGTCTGTGACCGGTGCGGTCATTCTGTCCCACACTTGCTTCCGACCTTTGTCGGGTTGTCGTTCTACTCGCCCTCTCTTGGGGTCTGCTCTTTCTTGTTCTCTCTTCAACCTATTGGCTTCCTCCTCTTAGCAATGCTTAAAGACGGTCTCCACACAGTCTTCCATAGTAAGTGGGGGCTTGTTGTTCAGTTTGGCATACAGCCGACCCTCACGCAATCCTGCTATGAAGGAGGTGACTATCAAGTGCTCGTCAGCCCCTTGTCCTTGCCTTGATTCCTCATTGAATCTTTTTAAAAACTATAGTACAATTTTATCTGACTTTTGCTTCAGGTTAAGCAAATGTGTGGTGTTCCTCTGGAACGGTCGTGTTGTGATGAAGGCATGCATAAACTTTCTCGCCAAGGTGGCAAAGTCATTAATGGATTTAGGGGGTACCTTTCTGAACCATTCCCGAGCACGGCTAGTAAGTAGAGCAACGAATGCTTTGCACTTCATTTGGTCGGCCGCGTTATACAGAGTCATATGAGTGAGGTACTGGTGCATATGATCATTGGGGTCCTTTGTCCCGTCATAGGAATCTATCTTGGGCATCTTAAACCCAGGAGGCCTAGGATAACCCTCTACCTGTTCGGTAAAGGGAGATTCAAAGGAAAAAGGAGTCTTACCCAAGATAGCGTCGAGTTCTGCACGAGCTGCATCCCTGGCCTGGTCTCTCACCTCTTTTCTCCCATGGTTGGAGTTAGTGGAGAGAGAGTCTCTACATGTTCTTCTCGCGAGAGATTGAGGGTCTTGTCACGGTCGTTTATGAGTGGGTTTTCCCTAGGGTTTATTTCTCCGGTGGTTTCTTCCCCCTGACCTTAAACGCATTAGTCAGAATGGTTTTGAAGGTTGCTGTATTAAGATTTGATAAAGCCTCCACCAGAGCCTGATGTGCTGGATCGGCAAGGGGTTCCACCTGCGGCGGTTGTGACATCGTGATCTCTTTTTTGCCCCCAGCAGTTTGCCCTCCGGCCTCTTTCTCTGCTATATTGGATCCACCACCCTAGGTGGTTGCGTCTTGTGTTTTCTTCCCTGTGTTTTTTGGTGGCATATTCGGTGTGATGATGATGCTTGTTGAAACTACCAGTAGAAGGCCCTCCTTCTAGCGCCAATGACAAAGTCGGATTTCGCCAACAAGTATTTCGGGTTGATTAATCTAGTGGTAGTATTCCGGTCACCGGTAAATGCCAACAGGGGTGGTGTTTTTTTGCTATATTATGACTAATTTGAGTTTGTCTCAAGCTGCCTACGTATCCAATCTCTAGGAATTGGAATCAATCCAGCCGTAGTTCTTGTAGGAGATTTATATAGGGAGCCTCAACCCTAAAATTGTCGTGTCCTTTAAGGACTTCAATTATATCGGTATTAAATGAGATTGATATGAATCCCTAATTATTAGGAGATGATAATCTCTCTTTTGTTTAGGAATGAATCAGAGCTTTAATGAGGCCTGATTCATTCCCCACGTTTTTCCGTATTTTGTGGAAACGTATATATCAATAGTTGACCCCTCGGTCCTTATCGGCCGAGTCATTACGGTCACGCTCTATGCATGCCCTGTAGACCGATCGATCGTCTCTGCGGTGGTCAGGAGAATGGAGGCGACTCTCTCTCAGGATTTAAAGTGGACACATTAATTGAGTAAACAATTTATTGATGACACGTGGACAGAGCAGAGCCGACCATTGTCATGGTACTTTGTTGTGCTGTTGTGCACATGTGGCACAAACATTTCTGTTATATTTTGGCATGTGCGTGTCATGTGTTGTGTGTGATATAATGATGAGGTGCTGAAGATTGAAAACGTGAAAGGTGATTAGAGTTTAGGAAATATATACTATATAACTGATATATTAATCAAGAGATATATTAATTAAGAGATATATTTTATTGAAATAATAATTCAGAGAAAAAATGATATCCATAGTAAATAGGAGTGTTCACGGTTCGGTTTGGTCGATTTTTTGAATTTTCAAAACCAAACGAACAATTTTGGTTTGCAAAAGATGAAACCAAAACCAATCATATTAACTTCGGTTCGATTTGTTATTTTTACGGTTTGGTTCGGTTTCTCGTCTACAATAAAAATAGTCCTACAACCGAATATCGTACTTAGTTGACCTCAAAAAATATATTGACCCGATTATAAGAAAAATTGATTACATCTAATTTTTAACTCCTTTTATAACTTGAGAAAGAGAAACCAAGAAGGTGCAAAGTTTTTTTTTTTTTTTTTTTTGAGAACTAAGAAGGTGCAAAGTTCCTTGAAAAAAAAAGTATAAGCATTTTTTGTTTTTAATTTTGTGTCCAAATTAACATTGTTGGACATTTTTTCTTCGTAATTTTTTTTTATTGAATAGAATAGAAACATTTCAAACATGATGGATATTTTTGTTGGCCCAAATGTATAACTTTTTTTTAGCAACATTGAAATTTTTTTTTTTTGCTTAAAAGTAGAAATACGTATTGGTTCGGTTCGGTTCTTCGGTTTCATTATTTAAAACCAAAATCAAACCAACTCAAATCGGTCCGATTTGATTTTGTGCCGGTTCGATCATACAATTTTTAAAAACCATATAAAAGATTCGGTTTGTTTCGGTTCGGTCGGTTTTAAAATAAAATGAACACCCCTAAGATTAGCAAAGTCTCATACTTACTTGATCTAATTAATAACAAGAAAATAATGATTTTAAAGATTTATTAACGATGTATGTCTTTACGTCTATAGCGTGAGCATAATATATATAGGGCCAAAGATCCGAAAGTACACAAAACGGACTTATTGGATTTATAAGGACAAAAAGGAATCTATTGGACTTATAAGGACATATTTTTTCCTTATTCCTCATTCTACCCTTTAATTAATAAAACAAAATAAACCCCACTGACACAACGCTTATATAATTCTGCTGTCGTTGATCAACTAGTGGGTTTAACTAACAGTGTCTAGAGTTTTTGATATTCCAAAAGTCGGGATACCTACACGCACCGGACTGCTGCCGTTTGTTCATTTTGCCCTTTATTGGCTCTTAATAAACAGTAAGTTTTTGGTTCAGGTGTGAATGAATCTTCTTCAGTTGAGCATGTTGCACATCAAGAAGAGCATTTGGTACGGAATCTTGTATATCAAAATCTTTACTTTTCATTTTGATTACGAATCTTTACCTTTAAATGCTGAACCTGTTTGAACAATTCAGGATGCAACAGCTAAGACGGAGGATGCAGTTCAGACAGAGGACGTGAAGATAGAAGTCTAGACACAGGCATTGCACACACCGGAGAAGGCTGTAAAATCCTTCCGTTGTTTGCTATGGGGGCCTCATCGTTTTGTTTCTACTGTATAGATAGATACAGTTGACTGGTTTTTAGATTTTCTAGATATATAAACTAAGCAAGGTGTTTGATGAATGATTGAAAGAAATATCTAGCTTTTCTTCTTCATATGGCAAAGGTTTTATTTGAAGATTGAAACATCATTGTGATTTCGAAGCCATTTGTGATGCATCAATCTGTGTCTTTTTTTTGACTTGAATTCAAATAATATCATAAGGTTTTTGTTTTACTTTTATTTTGGCAATATTGTGCACCACAGTAAAACCGATGTTGAGAAATTCGGTTTTGGAGCTAAGAACCAACTTTCCGTAGTTGCATTGGGAAAGTCGGTTCTTGCTCCGGAAGCTAAAATTCTAAATCAAGATCTTCAATCTCTCATTTAAAACGAATTCCAAGTTTTTCAGTACAACAAAGATCATCTAAAACATATGTCTACTCAAGCACAATGCCTTTCATTGTTCCTCTTTCTAAAGTTGCACTTGCGGTTCCAACAACGGTTCTATGTTCGGGTGGGACGTATTGACCGCCCCGACGCATTTACCGCCTCGATGCATTGAGCACCCTGATGCAATGACGTCTTATTGTAGCGATTTATACAGTGACGTCTTATTGTAAGCGATTCATGTACTGACGTCTTATTGTAGCGATTTATGCAGTGACGTCTTATTGTACCATGCCAGATCCATTGATCACCTCGATACAATGACCACCTCCGATGCAGAGACACTACGATGTAGTGACCAACCCAGATGCAGAGACACCGCGATGCAGTGACCACCCCCGATGTAGAGACATCACGATGTTATAACATTTGACGATGCAGAGACATCGCGAGTGAGAGACACCGCGATGAAGTGACATCGCATTGCAGAGACACCACGATGAAGTGACACCGCAATGCAGAGACGCCGCATTACAGAGATATCGCGATGTTATACATTTGACGATGTAGAGACACCGCAATGCAGAGACACCGCATTGCAGAGACACCACGGTGAAATGACACCGCAATGCAGAGACACTGTGATGCAGAGACACCACGATGAAGTGACAACACGATGCAGAGACACCGCGATGCAGAGACACCGCGATGCAGTGACCACCCCCGATGCAGAGACACCCCCGATGCAGAGACACCCCGATAAAGTGACACCGCATTGCAGAGACACCGCGATGCAGAGACACCGCGATGAAGTGACACCGTGATGCAGAGACACCACGATGCAGAGACACCTTATTGTATCGGTGTATGCAGTGACATCTACAGTGACATCAATGTCACTTCATTAGTTGTCTAATGTATGCAGTGACATCTGCAGTGACATCAATATCACTTCATTAATTATATCAATTTGGCTTGTTTGGCAACGGAGAAACTCTAATGGCGTGTTTGGATTACGGTAATGGAATGGAATGGAATGGAATGCTTTTTTCATTACATTATATCAATTTGGCTTGTTTGGCAACGGAGGAATGAAAAAGTATGGACCTCTTACTGAATACTATGTATTTCAAGCTTCTCATTTTTTATTACATGCTGCATGGCCTTTATTTCATGTACAAGTGTGATCTCATGCCATTTAATTAGTTACCAGCTATGTGTTTTTTTAAAGCTGTTACCAAGTACAGTTACTTGCAAAAGAGCTTTTGGAGGCATTTAAATTTGATGCTATTTCTTCTTAGTGATGGATTGACCCCGTGAGTTGCAATTGTGTGCTCAGTGGTGGGCTTTCTTTTTAATTGTTTTTAAGGGTGAGTAGCTTCCTACTACTCATCCTTGTACACAGTTGATTTGGAGAAACAAGTAGTTTCATAGCCACCGTGCAGCTGTAAGTGAATTTGTTGGTGGGAGACCGTTTCTTATGTACCAAATTCAGCTTAGTGGCTGCCACTTTTCTGCTTCAAACGGTCCCGTATTCTAACATTTCTTGTTCTTGCTGTGATTAGAGTTGGAGTATTTTGTTTTGGCTTCTCAAATGCCCATGCTCTGCTTGTATTCACCTGTTGATTTGGCACCATTTGATTAGAATCTTCCCAATTATCTCAACAGGGGCAGCTTGTAAGTGCAAAATGGAAAAGGGCCCTGTTAGAGTTGGAAAGTCGATGTGCAATTCTAGGGCTTCTCCGTTCCCTCCAAAAATTCCAATTCCTTCTATTGGTCAGTCATATGTGGAGTATGTGCCCTCTTCTGGTTATGGATCCAGACTTAATGAGAAGGGCCCACACCATCGACGTACTTCCTCTGAAAGCCTTTTGGTGGTGGAGAAACCTTGTTGGTTTGGTGAACATCTGGATGAGCCAGAAACTCCAGTCTGTAAAGGTTCTCATCGTCATTCATCAAGTGATTCTTCTGCATAAGTGGCAAACCTTCTCCATCTGAGACGGATACTAGAAGTCCACAGCAGTATGTCTACTTAATTACTATTTCCTGCTAATGGTTGAATTGGATGCCTTAGATAATCTTCTGTACCTCCAAATTTGTCTACTGGGTTACTAAATAGGCCATACCTCTGGTTTCCTATTATTTGAATGTTCAACACTCACCACATGAATTTGAGAATTTTCTCTTAATAAGTAAGCTAGCTAGTTACAATCACAGCCTCGTGTAAATACTGTTCAAATTTGGTCTTTTTGCCCACACATGATCGAATCCGGTGCAAAATGTGATGTTACATAATGCAGAGTAGCATGACATGACATGATATGTTTTTCCCGATAAGAAATGAGTTATTGGTTCTATTTAATAGTCAAAGTGTATGATTTTGCAATGTGAAATACTGTAAATGGAGGCAATTTGCTCAACACGCACGTGTTAGAAAGCGGTTGTATATAGCTAAGCTGGAAAAGAATACTATTCCTTTAAAGAGGGTAAATTAGGTAAGCTGAATAAAATGTGTCCTTATAAGTTCAACAGATTCCTTTATGTCCTTGTAGGGCTAATAAGTATAAAAAACTGTACTTTTAAGGAATTAACCCATATATATATATATATATATATATTTATTTATTTTAATTTTTTTTTAATTTTTTTATTTTGGCAAATATAGCGTGAGCATAATTGATGCTGCAATGCTTTCTGCATGTTGCGAAATTCTTAACAAATCAACTACTCCCTCCGTCTTTTTATATATGTCGCAGAAAGAAGATTCACACAGATTAAGAAAATAATTAATATGTCTCAAATATAGTGTTGGAAATGAATTTTTTTATTGGAGATGTAAATACTTTGTTGGTAAATGTGTTTTTAGTATTGGAAATATATTTTTTTTATTGGAGATGTAAATATTATAGGGTTTATTACTTAAAAGTATAGTTTTTATATTTATTAAATTTCATAAGGACATAAAAGGAATCTGTTGACTTATAAGGACGCATTTTATCCAACTTTCCTAAATTACCCTGTTTTACAAAAGCAAAAATCACCCCACGAGACTCCATTAACAAAGACACCTCCTCCATTAACGTCAACTAACCTTTCAATCCTTCAATGGAGTCTTGTCAATGGACCCCGTCTTGCACCTCCTCCGCCTCCACCCAAACCTCTTTGCACCAGCTCAACCACCGCCGAAAATTGCTCGGCCTCCGCCTAATCCACCGAAGAATGGTAAACGGGGCCTTCACCATTAGGGCCTCACCATCGGGGAAAGTCTTCTTTGGATGAGGGAAGTGAATCTGGTGATCTGATGCTCCAAAAGCTAAGCTAAAGCCGTTCTTTTGGGATAAGGTTCAGCGAATCCCGACCATTCAATGGTTTGGCATGAGATCAAGGAAGGATCCTTCCAATAAGGCTTCTAGTACTATCTAATGTGCTTAAGCGAAAAAATTTAATTGCATCCGATTATCTTGGGTTAAAATGCTAACTTTTCTCAATTTGATTTAATGAAGAAATGATGGAGTAGTTATTTGGATACATACCTTCCGATATAGCTAAAAATGAGAATAAGAAGGATTCATCGAATTCTCAATCTCACCACACGGATTCGAATAATAGATCCCAAGAAAGCACAAAATCTCGCCATTCTTTTAAAGGCATTGGATGTGACAACTCAAGAAGTTTGCGATGCACTCAATGAAGGTAGTATTTTCTCTCCAAATTTACGATTTTCATAAGTATGAGATCAACACAATCATATTTTATATGATTGTCTTTGATGTTTAATTTGTTGCTCTGATTGTGCAATTTGTGTGTGTGTGTGTGTGTGTATGTATGCTTGTTTATTCATCTACTTTTAGATTGAAGCAACTCAAGTATTCTTCTCGATCACAATTGAATCGAACAACGAGCTTACTTGAGCTTATGCAGACCTTCTTGAAGATGGCACCAACAATAGATGAAGAATTAAAGTTACGATTATTCGGTGGAGATATCTCCCACTAAACCTGTTGAACGATTCTTGAAAGTTATAGTAGACATTCCTTTTGCCTTTAAACAACTCAAAGCATTGTTATTCATGTGTTCTCTGCGGGAGGAAGTTTCTTCATTATAAGTCCTTCACCACTTTAGAGAGTTACTCTACACTTGACATTCAAATTGCTCCATCATCATTATCTTTCGATTTCTTTTACTTTTAAGGTATGTATTGTTCTAATGTAAAGAAGTTTACGATTGAACAAACCGATTTTCCTCATTTACATGTATGCGAGGTTGCTTGTAATGAACTTAGAAATAGCCGGCTTTTCTGAAACTTACGGAGGCGCTTCTCAAAACTTGAGCGACTTTCCATATCTGTCACTTTTGTTCCCTACCTTCTTTTAAGTGTATGGCATTGAATTCTTTGCAATCGATATAGTGTTTTTAATGGTTATGTCATCGCATCGATTGATGTCATCTGCGCATATGTCATCTGCGTGCATTAAAGAACCAATGAAGTGACATTGATGTCACTTTGCGTATGTCATCGCGTATGTTAGACAACTAATGAAGTGACATTGATGTCACCTGCGGATGTCACTTGCATACATCGTGGTGTCTCATGCGATCGGAGGTGGTCACTTTGTATGCATCGGGGTGGTCAATGCATCGCGGTGTCTCTGCATCGCGGTGTCACTTCATTGATGTCTCTGCATCGGGGGTGGTCACTGCATCGCGGTGTCACTTCATTGCGGTGTCTCTGCATCACGGTGTCACTTCATGATGTCTCGCACGGAGTGGTCAATGCATCGCGATGTCTCTGCATCGCGGTGTCACTTCATTGATGTCTCGCGATCGGGGTGGTCATTTGCGTCGCGGTGTCTTTGCATTGCGGTGTCACTTCATTGCGGTGTTTTTGCATCACGGTGTCGCTTCATCGCCGTGTCTCTACATTGTGGTGTCAGATCATTGCGGTGTCTCTACATCGCGGTGTCACTTCATCGCATCGGGCGTTGCGGTGGTCAATGTATCGGGTGGTCATTGTATCGCGATGGTCAATACATCAGTTAAAAAAAAAAAACTGAACGCCTATAAAAATAAAAATAAAAATAAAAATAAAAATAAAAAACTGAACGCCTGTTAAAATAAAAAAATAAAAAAAAAAAAAAAAAAAAACCTTGAACGCCTGTAATTAAAAATTAAAAAAAAATTAAAAAAAAAAACATTTCAGTCACATTTCAGCGCCTCTTCCCTTTTTCTTATTTTTTTTTTTCATTAAGGGTATTTGAGTCTATATATCTAATTTGTGTCCTTATAAGTCCAACAGATTCCTTTTTGTCCTTATAAGTCCAATAAGTTCGTTTTGTGTACTTTTGGGTCTTTGACCCAATATTTTATTGGTAAAAGAGGAAAAATTAATAAATGATGCATTAGAAATATATAATAACAGATAAATAAAAAAGAAGTAAATTGTGAAATATGAAAGATAAAAAAAAACGAGGGAATACTGTACTCATCTATTCCGTGCCAAAGAGTACAATGCACATCTACTATACTCAGCCCGACACGTTTTCTTCCAATTGCAAACGATAAACTTTGTAATGTAATTTTCTTTTTTCTTGCGTTTTTCTAAGTCTATATTCTTTTTTTTTTTTTTTTTTTTTTTATCTTTTAGGAAAATGATACACTTGCCGAAAAAGTGTACCACTTTGTGGAATTGTGATCCCCAGTTTAGCATGAGGATGCTGTGGCTGCTGTGAACATGTAAAATGATTTTTATGATGGTTTAATCTTTTTTTTTCTCAAAATTTCTACCAGGTGTATTGTCCATTTTTCCCTTCCTCACCCCATCTCAGCATTTGCAGTGATATGTCTACACAGGAGAGGATCACCCCATCGGATTTCAAGGGTTGCGCATAGAAAAGGGTCTTTTTTTTTCTTTTTCTTTTTTTTTCCTTTGGTTTTGACTTTGGACGTATTTAAAGGCATTTCATCTCTTGTGTGGGTTAATATACTCTGGGTTTATTGGTTGTGGGCTAAACACTCTGCACTCTCTAGAGTGTTAAGGTGTCTTGTTAGAATATGTGGTGTGCTAGGTTGAAAGCTCTCTGTTTTAGAATATGGTCATGTGAACTCTAAAACATTCTTTAGATCAACGGTTTCTTACTCTCTGCTCGATCTCCTCTGTTCATGTTCTTGTCCCAATGATACTCATCTAGTCTAGGAGAGAAATTATGGTGCAAACGTTATTTTAAGAGTGATACCACCAAGTGTTTGGATGTAATGCATCCAACTCACCATCTTTCACACAGTAGAGGTGTGTGTGTGTAGAGGTTTTTGGCATTATAAAACTGGGTTTTCATTTTCGTATATTGTTTGTAGAGCTGGGAGTGTTCGCATGGTAATGTCGCCGTTCTCTTGTGCAATATTCATCCAAGACAGGGAATGAAGTTGTTGCCAAAGATGCCGAAGTAATTGTTTCTGGTGAAGCTGTTCCCCCTGCTAAGCAACCACTTAGTTCTATGATTCTGAAACTGGAAAGAAAAAAAACCGGGATGTTGCGGATGGCCCTGCAACTGGATCATATCAGATGTTGGAGAGCCCAGTGAAGAAAAAGTAAGAAGAAGGGACAATCTGAACTATGATTTTGCATCTTTTGTCTTGGACAAGTACTATTGACTCTTCCTCTTTTTCTAATTATCTATTTAATGTTTGAGAAATGATAGAGACACAACGACATTACACAACGAACTGCCACAACGGTGATCCACACCGTTGATTTTTGTGGCAACTATATTGTTGATTTAGGTCCCACAATAATCAATGGTGTGGATCATCGTTGTGGCAATTCGTTGTGCCTCTATCATCTCTATGTTTGTTTGGTACAACATTTGTGTATTATTATAGGCATTAGATGTTATGTTTAGTGTTCTATGTGAGTGTATGTGTAATCAACCATGTTTTGGGATGGATGTGGAACATGGAACAAAATCCACTTTCAGATTTATACGTAGGACAAATGTGTGAACATCACTTGACCCTTAAGTGTACATGAGAGGATCCAAGTCCCGATTTATACGTAGTTTCAATTTAATAGGATTGATGGTTTTTTTGTAATAAACCCATTATGTAGATGTTATTTTTTTTTTTATTTTCTGAGAACATGCAGATGTTTTTAATACATTTATAATGAGTATGATGTGTGACATTTTTAATTCTCGACATAACTGTTCATTTCTTTTACGCCTGCATGTACAGTACGACCTATTATAATTAGTGACATATACTAATAGTTCTTAAAATATAAATGGAAAGAGTATAGTGAATCCGGCTGAAGATCTTATGGCTTTTGCATGTTTAGCATATGATTGCTACTCGAGATCTTTACATTTTGCGTTTATTGTCTTCCCGTTTGTTAAGTGGCTTGAAAACAGCAATCTTCTGTAGCATCATCCGTTTCTGTAATCGGTGATCTTGCACTGGTTGATCACAAGCGGATCTCTAGATGATCCATCTAGATCTCTACATGCATCAATCAATCAGCCAAGATCACCAATACAAGACACGTTAATAATAAAACGGATGGTACTCAGAAGACCACTCGTTTGAAAATGTCCCGGCACAACTTCAAATTTGACATACCTCGGACGATGTTCTGTCTACTTACTTGGCGGATTTGACTTAACATGATTCCTTTTTTTTCCTCTTTAAGAAAAACGAGTATATATATATATATATACATATATATATATATATATATTTGAAAAGAAAATTTGACCCAATTACCTATAAATTTGCCCCAAACCTTGAAAACTACCCAACTTACACACGTAATCTTTTTTTTTAAATGTATGTAATCTTTCTTTTTTTTTAAATGGTCAATAACACTATTAATGGTGATTGATTTGGTGCGATTAATGGTTATAGATTTTTTTTTGGTATATTAAAATGTAATCTTTTTTGATATTTTTAAATGTTAGAATTTTAATAACTAATTATGTCTTTATTCACCATTTCTTTATGATTTTCTTTAATCGTATTTCTTTTTAACCTTAGAATTTCAATCAGTAATAATGTTCACACGTTATTACCATGCCCATGCTATGTTCACCAATTTTTTTGTGATTTTTTTTCACACAGAATGAGTCAAAAATCCACTTTCTAATACAAAATAAATAAACTGGACACACAATTTGAAAAAGTTAAAAAAGGACAAAATAATTTTCGACGGACGAAACTACCCTTCATTAAGACAGAAACGGAAAATTCATTCATTTCAGAAACGACCCTTGTTCGGCAACGATATAGCCACGATTCCACCAAAATTGAAGAAATCAGAGCACGATTCCACCGGAAATTATTCACAAATTCATCGATTAGAATCAACAAACCGTAAAATCGAAGATTTTCACAGATTTTTCAGAATGCCTAAAAGAAAAGGAGCTCTGAAAGCAGGAGCGAAGAAGAATATCAAAATTGTTTTTAATATTCTTTTTCGAAATATTCCTTCTTTCATTGAACTCAGAATATTTATTGCGATTCTCCTTCAATTCTGTCTCCAATTTCTTCGTTCTAGTACATTAATTGCGTATTTTCTTTAATTTTCGTTGCAATTTCATCTTTTATTTCGACGAAGCCTTTTTGTTTTTGTTTTATTCGATTCAAGCTAATGTTTTAGCTCAAATTTTGAAGTATTTGAAGGTAATCCTGTTAGTTTTTTTTTATTCAAATCTAATTTGTGTTTGAAATGTGTTTTTCTTACTTAGAATCTGTTTTTATGCGTGGTTTAATTTTGGATTTTTAAATCAAAATTACGGTTGTCTTTTAAAAAAACAAAACAAAAACATGTGTGTCGTGTATGAAAAAAAAAAAAAAAAAAAAGAGTGTGTATCATGTAATCAAAAAATAAAAAATAATGAGCATGGTTTTGGAATGTGTTTTATTTTTTTTATTTTTTTTAAAAATAGTATACTTGTCCAGTTAATTTTATTTCACCCTTTAAGTAACTTTTCAATTTCGATGACTATCAATAACGTATCGGTCTAATTAAAGGTTAAGATTGCGTCATAACCCGACATCTTGACCAAGCGCGCCGTGGAAAAAAAATGTGCGTGTGTATATTTTGTTTCGTAAGAATAAAAAAAATAAATTTTTTTGTCCTTTTTTTATTATATAATAAAAAGTGATTTTTTTTTTGTTCTTTAAAAAAAGTGAATTATATAATAAAAGGTGAATTTTTTTGTTCGTAAAAAATGAGTTTTTAAATCTTTCTTTCTAATTTTTCACATTATGGTAATGTATTACTACTACATTACACCTTTAAATAAAAATAAAAAATAGTTACACAATTCACATGCTCGGTATCAAAAAAAATTAAACAAATACAAGACGATCCATAATAATCGCCATTGGGTATCTGGTTTTTGTTAAATCAAAGCTCAATAGCTAACATCTTCCCGGCGCCGGAATGCATTCCGATCAACAGACCTTATCCGGTAAAGTACCAAGCAACGGCCATGATTCGCCGACAAGATCCGAATTAGTCATCCTGCAACCCAACTGGCACATTCTCTGTAAAACCTCAACATTAACGAACCGAGCCGCACTTCTACTACTACTGGTTGACACGAATCGAACCACCTGCTCGAACTCGGATTCCTCGCAAAGCATTATCAATGGGCCCTGGTTAGTAAAGCCGTATTCTTCCGCAGTTTGCACGAGAAGCTTCTGGAAAATTGGATGGTTCAGATATGCAGCTCGCACCACAAACCGTCTTTGACTATCGCCGACGTACACGGCCAGATAACCTGCCGGCACGTCTGCCGGCACCGGTTGTTGTCCACCGGTGATGCGGCGTTGTCGCGACGATTTTGCTGCGTTCTTACGCCACCGTCGTACAAGCTGTCGGAACAAGACGAAATGGTTTATTTTAGAGATTGTTCCGATCAGCATCGACATTTTTAGATGCTGGCCGGAGTGTGAAAGCTCTTATTCGAAATTAAGCTCTCACTGAAATTCTCTACCTGCAATTGGACAACTTTTATAATGAAACGTAGAAAGAGTTTTTTATTTTGTTTTTATTAGAGAGGATGGTAGTTTGTGGAAAAGGTGACAGAAATTGGCATATATACTTTGTACTAAGAACGGTTTTTTCCTATGTATGCTTATTTTTGCAATTCATTCTGTTTTATTTACATTTTGAAATTTTCTATGTAGTTTCTCAACCAAAAAAAAAAAAAAAAATAAATTTCTATATAGGACGCAACACAAAACAAATTACAAACCAGAGTCAAGATTTTATACTTTGTCGTAAATAAATAAATAAATAAATAAATAAATATATATATATTTTTGAGAACTTACTTTGTCGTAAATATAGTTGCTACAACACCATTTTTTTTTACGGATAAAGTAAATAATGAAGGTAAAATGTTTTTTTTTTATCGAGGTCCATGGACCGCTATATGTCAAAGTGGGGTATTCTTACGATGCGGGGAGGCTCATGCATAAGAAATGCATCGCGTGCAACATCCCCAACCACACAGCTTCACGCCACGATGCAATTCCCTATCGAGATGAAATGTGCTGGCCAGACAAGGCACGATGCAGTATCTCTTCTACGCTCTCCTCGCATCGTAATAACCCGTCAAAGTGTAGAATTTTGCTTATAAGACAATGCAGCTTTAAAAGATAGAATTTCAGTTGTACTTTTGTTCATATTGATGGAGAAACAGTGTAAAGGCTCACGCTTTGGCTTTAATTGTACTTTAGTTCATATAATTGTACTTTTGTTCGTATCGATACTGATGATGTCGGGTATCACCTATAGATCCAATCAACCTCTAGAACGACTTGAACAAGAATTAAAACAACGGGGATTGTGATTTGTGTATGATTGAGACTGAGCCTGAGAGTTAGTTTCCCTCAAGTTGCCTACGTATCCAATAGTGGAATTGGAATCAAGTCTTTCGTAGTTCCTTAGGGTTGTTTATATAGGGAGGCGTCTCGCCCCTTTTCTTGTTGGACAAGCACACGATTCTTAAACCCTAAAGATTATTACGCCCTAATCTCTGATAAGAGATAATTAAGACTATAGATTTACTTCCTATATTCCAGGGATCCTTCCCGTCACTATCCTACTTCATAGGCACACGTGTGAATTATCACAAAAGAAAAGGCCCATACGACCTGCACTGGGCTTCCCAGATCGTCTCGACCTGAGTTTCACGTCCTACCCCCCGTTATGACCGAGGCGGCCTGCGGTGGTCTAGTCGGGAAGGTATGGTCACAGTTCCTACCCGGGGTAGGGTACGGCTACCGCGGGGCCCCTGGCCTTAAATGTTACCATCACACTCTTCTTTATTGATCTTAAAGCGTTCTTGAGATGACACGTGGCAAGGCCTACTCCTACCATCGTCATAAGCCCCCCAGTGCCGCCGGACTACCTGGAAGCTGGGTAGACGTGAGATGGTGAGGGCAGCTCGGTTATTCCGGGGTGCTAGGTTTTCCTTGGTACGTGGCTTCGTTACCGTTATTAAGATGCCATAACGAGCACGAGAAACGGCGTTTTTACATCGCCTTAATGATGCGCGTTTCCCCGCAGACACCTTTTGGGTTTTATAACTCCTAGTCTCATCACGCCCTTTCATACGCTACCATTTAAATCAAGCTTGCGAATGGACGGTTGTCATTCCATTCTTCCACTTCTTCATACAAGTAAGCCTTTCTTCTTTCTCATTGTATTTTCTTAGTTTGTTAATGAGCAAGCCGATAATCCTTACTGATAGTTCCATAGAAGCCTTATTTGATTCAGAATTTGAACCAGAAAAAGAAATCAGCTCCACCGGAGTCAATCCCAAGAAACCTGTTCCCCGACCGGCCGAATGCTCCTTTTTCAATCCTCCACCTTCCTCTTCATCTTCTAGATTTGTCTTAACTCTGAAGGCACACATGGCTCTGAAATCCCAGGCAGCCTGCCATGGTATTGATACCAAACTAACCGCTGCAGATGTCACCCGTATCTGTAAACAATATAATTTGGTGAACCCGCTATTTAATCCTACCGTTCCTGCCCCGGCGTTTATGCTATCAAGCTCCGGCCGGTAATCGCACCGCTTATGAGGAGCGACTTACAGTGCGGTTTGAGATTTCCGATCTATCCGACTATCCTGGTTGTCCTGGAGCACTACGATCTAGGATTGGCTCAAATCGTACCGAATGGCATAATGGCGATAGTAGGATTTGCCATTTGCTGCCGATGCGCCTGTATTCCTTTCACAGTCTCAACATTTCGGTTATTTTACCAACGCAGCGTACCGGGCAAAGCCGGGTACTATTGCTTTCCTCGCCAGGAGATTTTTATGTTGGACGCTCGGTTTACCGAGCCGGGGAAACTTCATACAAGGGTTGGAAAACCAGATTCTTCTTTATTTGTCCCGAGGTGACTCGGAATCTAGGCCGATGGAACTCATCCGATCTGGATAGCGATCCCCAGCCAACTGACGTGGATAAGAAGTTGATAGATGACATTAGGAAGAGTGGTTTATTTATTAAGGCGAAGAAATACTCCTCCGAGTTGATCTTGTCCGCCCTACTGCCCACAGCGGGTCCGGACCCGTACAGGGAATTAGACAACGAAGAGTGCAAGATATGTAGAGCTTCCATGTTTGTTATGCTTTACGTTCTGTTAACCTTAAAAAAAATGTTTGTTAATTCTAGCTATGCTTCCTTGCAGTGTCTTCTTTTTCCGAGCTCTTAGAGGACGTTGACGACGAGGCGGTTCCGGTCAACCCCAGTGAGATTACCTAGGGTTCCGAGCAGTAGGAGAGTATTGATCTGTAGACTGTTCGTGCTGCTGGATCCATCCTGACTCATACTTCAGCTCAGCTCTTGTCTGGGCATCCTGATGACCCCTCTGGTGGAGTAGACTTGATAGAGGTGAACGACGATCAGGAAGGAGATGAGGAGACGTCCGGGCTTCACAGGAAAAAGAAGATGGTCTCTCTCTCAACCCGGAAGGGTCGATCAAAGAAAAGAAAGGCGGCTCGCCAAACAGTCGAAGATGCTGAGGATTCTCCTGAGGACCAGTCTTTCCCGGGACACAATCAGTTACATGAGTTGTCAGACCAGGACTTGGCCGCTGTGGTGAGTTTTTACCAGATACGTCTGTCCTTCCAACCACAAACTAACCAGGATGATGTACTGGCAGATCCAGCACAGCAGGCCTTGCTGAAAGCGCTACGCAATCTAGATGTACCTGCGTTCAAAAGCATGCCGGGCCTAGCCTGAAAGGGCGAAAGGAGGAAGCCCCGGAAAATAACGGTCCTAAAGGTAACTTGATGAACAAAGAGGATAGAGGAGAAACTCTGTCCTCCACCTCCCATGCACTGCAGAAGCAAGTTAACACTCAGGCCCAGGAGGCTGCTCGAGCGGAGTTGGATGGAATTTTGGGTAGGAGAACGGACGATCTTTCGTTCGAGTCACCGTTCTCAGAACAGATCTTGAATTACCCACGCCCGGAGAGGTTTAAGATACCCAAGCTGGAAGCATACGACGGCACAAAGGATCCTCAGGACCATCTCTTTCAATACCTGACGCACATGAATTTGGGTGTCGCAACCAAGAGATGAAGTGCAAAGCCTTCCCGACTCTACTTACGGGCAGGGCTCGTGAGTGGTTCCGGAAACTACCACCTCAATCAATTGGAAATTTTGAAACCCTGGCAAGAAGGTTTTTGCAAGCTTTTGTCACCGCCAAACCATTCCAGAGGAATGCTACTTACCTCCTCACTATTCGTCAGAGGAAGGAAGAGACTGTGCTGCAGTACTTGAAAAGATTCAACAAAAAGTCTAGGCAGGTCGGGAATGCAGAAGAGCACCTCTTGATCACCTCTTTCAGAGCAGTGTCTCTACGAAGGTCGATTATGTACGCTAAGTTAAACAAATTGACTTCCTAAGTCAATGGACGAATGCATGGATCTAGCCTACAAACACTGTCAGGGTGAGGAAGCTAACCGCCTAAAGAGAGAGGCGGAAGGCCCCAAGAAAGACAGACCAGATGACAGGTCTGACAGAAAGCGTAAGCCGGTATGGGACCGAGTTGCTAGCACCCATAACTGACCGACTCAGGAAGAAATGGGCCCTTCATGAAAGGGATTTTATCACTCTGAATAGATCACGCAAGCAGGTCCTCGCTATAATGCAAAGAAAAGGCATTGCCCAAGCTTCTCCCCCTATGAGGGGCCCCCGGGAAAAAAGAGATCAAACCACGTATTGCAAGTTTCATGAAGATATTGGTCATGACTCAGAGCATTGCAGGGATTTGCAACGCGAGATCGATGCTGCAGTTATGGAGGGTAAACTGGATGAGGTCATAGACAGGTCCCAAAATGCTGAACCCCAAGGAAGAAGAGAGTACGAGAGGCAGAATTTTGGTCAAGATCGAAGTGATGAATATCATCGGAGGAAAGATCCATCCCCTGGTCATGATGGGCAGCCAGACAATCGCCCCATCAACACTATTAATACCATCTCGGGTGGTCCAAGTACATTTTCACGAGCTGAAGGAAAGAACGACAGCCGAACAGCTGTTCCGATAGACTCGGGTAAGAGACAAAAGCTGTCCAGAGAGGTAACTTATGGTCCTCAGGATTCCCTTCCCCTGGTCACAAACAATGAAGGACTGGTTATCGAGGTGGTAATCAATAAGCATACCGTGAAACGCATCTACGTGGGCACCGGGAGTGCAGTCAACATGCTGTACTACAGCGTATTCCAGTCAATGAAGCTCAAGGAGGCAGAGCTGACTCTGTGTCGGCTCCACTATTTGGTTTTGCCGGACCACCAGTCCACCCTATGGGTACGATCAGAT
Source organism: Gentiana macrophylla (assembly GCA_026214975.1). Classification (NCBI taxonomy): domain Eukaryota; kingdom Viridiplantae; phylum Streptophyta; class Magnoliopsida; order Gentianales; family Gentianaceae; genus Gentiana; species Gentiana macrophylla. The sequence goes on from CM047817.1 coordinate 46,328,620, forward strand.
TACCGACCACCTTTGGAAAAGAACATAAGGATATGATCCTTATGGTAGATTATGTGGTAGTCAGAGCTCCATCAGCCTATAATGTCATCATGGGATGACCAGCCTTGATAGATCTACGAGCGGTGATCTCCCCGGCTTATATAAGCATGAAGTTCTCGACGCGACACGGGACGGCAGAAGTTAAAAGTGACGTCGAAACAGCCAGGAGTTCTTACACGGCCACTGTTAACGGAAAGCTGATGGCGCAGCAGGTTTCTGTGGAGGATTTGCTCCTGGAAGAGGAGGAAAATTGGTCTTCAGAAGACAAAATCGAAGTTGTAAGCTTGGGGAGAGAATAGGAGGGCCTGAGTGTCACCGTGGGATCATGGATTCCCGATCAGCAGAAAGAAGAGCTAGTCAAAGTGCTGAAAGAATTCAAAGACGTATTTGCATGGAAAACGGAGGACATGCCAGGTCTGTCGCCCGAGTTGGCCCTACATAGGCTTCATGTTGACCCAGCCCGGAAGCCAATTCGGCAGAAGAAGAGAAAATTTGCAAAAGATAGAATGGAAGCCATTCATAAAGAAGTTGAGAAGCTGTTGCAAGCAGGACTTATACGAGAAGTGGTATACCCGAGCTGGCTCGCCAACCCGGTACTAGTTAAGAAGCCAGACGGGAGCTGGCGTATGTGTGTGGATTTTATCGACCTGAATAAGGCTTTCCCCAATGATTGCTATCCACTCCCTAATATTGACAGGTTAGTCGACTCCATGGTTGGGTTTGAGATTTTTGCATTCCTAGATGCGTACAAGGGGTACCATCAAATTGCTATGGATCCCGACGATGAGGAAAAAACTGCGTTTATAACGGAATCAGGTACCTTCGCTAAGTAACTATGCCATTTGGGCTTAAGAACGCCGGGGCCACGTACCAACGAGCAGTTAACAAAATTTTTGAGAAGCAGATCGGAAGGTGCATAAAAGTTTGTGTGAATGACCTCCTGATCAAGAGCAGGTCCCTTGATCAATATATGACTGACGTCCGAGAGGTATTTGAGGTACTCAGGCAGACCCAGATGAAACATTCAAGAAATGCACATTTGGAGTCAGGTCGGGAAAATTTCGTGGGTACATGATCTTGAAGGAAGGAATTTAGGCCAACCCTGACAAGGTCGAGACATTGAGGATGATGCCACCACCCAAGAGTATCAAGAAGGTGCAGAGGCTAACGGGTCGCATGGCTGCCCTAAATAGATTTCTCTCCAAGTCGGCACAGCGGGCCTTACCGTTCTTTAAAGTTTTGAGGAAGACGAGCCCCTTCCGGTGGAATGAGGACAGCCAGAAAGCCTTTGAAGATCTCAAAACATATTTAGCAGAGCTACCAACCCTGACTTCCCCTCAGGAAGGAGAAACTTTGCTCATTTACCTAGCAGTGGTGGACGAAGCAATCAACGCCGTTCTAATCAGAGATAAGGATCATATCCAGACGCCAGTATTCTATGTAAGCAGGGCTCTGCATGGACCGGAGGTTAGGTACACCAATGCAGAAAAGCTGGCATTGGCTCTAGTGCACGTCTCTAGAAAGCTGAGGCCATACTTTCAAGCACATCCAATCACAGTGGTAACAGATCAACCCTTGCGTCAGATTTTGGCACGACCAGATACTTCGGGCAGTGGGTCATCGAGCTAGCAGAATATGACCTGGATTATCAACCCAGTACTGCTGTAAAAGCCCAGGATTTAACATATTTCCTAGCCGAAGGGATTCAGGTTGAACTCGAAAAAGAAACACCAGCTGAGCAGATCGAGGCCTGAACTCTATTTGTTGACGGAGCGTCAGGAAAAGAAGCGGCAGGAGCAGGACTCCTACTCCTCAGTCCAAAGGGAAAAGAATTCCTGTATGTCCTGCGCTTCAAATTCAAAGAAACAAACAATGAAGCTGAATATGAAGCTTTAATCACTGGCCTCCGACTAGCCAGCAAGCTCGGAGCGGTTAACTTACAAGTGTTCAGTGACTCGCAGCCAGTGGTAAATCATGTTAAAGGGGAGTATGAAGCAAAAGAGGAATCAATGAAAAAGTACCTAGCCGCCGCCCAGGCACTCTTAAAGAACTTCAACTCAGTCCTGATCGAGCAGGTATCTCGATCGAAGAATAAGAGAGCTGATGCTCTCTCAAAGTTAGCATCAAACTTTTTCTCAGATAAAAGGGTCTTAGTAGAACAGTTAACCGAACGAAGCTATGTCACGAGTGAAGTCCAACCAGTCAGTCAGCAAGACACTTGGATGGACCCTATAGTGTCTTACCTGAAGCACGGAATCGTACCGACTGATAAATCTCAGGCTAAGAATATTAAGCTACAGTCTAGCAGGTATGCTCTCTTTGAGGAAGTCTTGTACCGACGGTCATTTATATCTCCTTGGTTGAGGTGTGCTACACAGGAGTATGGAAACTATTTGCTCAGGGAAATCCACCTCGGCATTTGTGGTAACCACGCAGGAGCCCGGACCCTGGCTCGAAAATGCCGTCTATTTGGATATTACTGGCCGACTATGCAAGCCGATGCGAATGATCTGGTCATGAGGTGCAAGCCATGCCAGGTGCATGATAACTTGTGTCATCAGCCGTCGCAAGATATGATTCCCATGGTATCTCCTTGGCCTTTTTATCAATGGGGGGTAGACCTGGTCGGACCACTTCCTAGTGCCCCAGGCAATCTGCGATTTCTGGTGGTGGTAGTTGATTATTTTACTAAATGGGTGGAGGCCGAGCCCCTTACCACTATCACAGGAAAGGCCATTCAGAGGTTCCTATGGAAGAGTATTGTCTGTAGGTATGGGATCCCCAGGATCTTAGTATCAGACAATGGAACACAATTTGAAGACAGAGGAGTCAGTTCTTGGAGTACTGAGCTGGGCATAATCCAGCACTTTACCTCTGTTGGTCACCCTCAAGCCAACCGTCAGGTGGAGCAGACAAATAGGCAGATTAAGATCGGGCTGAAGAAAAGGTTGGAGCAAGAAAAAGAGAGTTGGGTTGAACATTTACCCAACATACTTTGGGCATACAGAACGACTACAAACTCATCTACTGGGGAAACTCCTTGTCACGGAATTATCTAACAGAGCAAACAAGTAATAATCCGGTTAACCTCAAGTATAAGGATCGTAGTAATAGTGGTTAATGCCGGGTCGATCTTACGGGGAACTGGCGATTGCTAACCCTAGTTTTTGTTTAACTAACTAACCTATGTCACGATTACTAAACTAAACAAATGAATGAAACAAAACAAAACAGAAAAATAAAACTAGACAGAGGATGTAATCCAAAGCTAGGAAGAATACGGGTTGCGAATTTATTTAATACTAAACTAAACTAAGATGCAAATAAAAGTAAACTAACTGAACAAATTCAAGTTTTAAGGATTTAAATCAAGTTTATAACGAACAAACGAGGATTGATCCACCTATCCAACAAGCATTGATTTCCTATCTCGATTATATTGTGGTTTTTATCTAGGTTGTGATTCACCTTATCTAAACATGAACCCTAATTCCTTAGAAAGTTCATCTATTAATCTATTATCTTCCAATGCAAGATTAACGCGTTTTCTAACCAAAGATGTAAACTTTATGTTTATAATCTATCAATTAAACCTATTAACTTCCGTTATGATAGATTCGACTTACTATTCTTATTCATGATGATCTAGGGTTTATTAAGATTTCCATCAACAATAAACAATCACACATGCATATCTTCCGATGTAAAGGCAATTAAACGTAATAAACATGAATAAGAAACAACCTTTAAATAAAAACTCACAGTACAACCGAAGAAAACGAAATCAACAATCGTTGGATGGCTTCACAATACTCGTTTGATGAAGCTTTTAGCCTCTGAACATCCTCAGCAACTCGAATTTGCGTAAATAGTACATAAAAAGTAACTAGTTTAATCTAGATCTAAAGTGCATAAAAACGGAATAAAAGGAGAAAAAGCAGCCTAAAGCCGCCCTAGGTTTAGGGTTTTGAATAATGAGTGTATGGTATCCTTAGGGTTGAGAAACAAATGATATTTATAGATCTCTAAGTCGGTTTCACTAAGTCGGCTACCGGACGCCCGTCTGGATCCTTGAACGCCCGTCCATTCTTCATATGAACTTCAAATCGGGCCGAGTCATGATCAGACGCTCGTCCACCCAGCGTCCACCTCAGCGTCCAAACTTCTTGAATCAACTTTCCATCCCTGGACGCTCGTTCAATTTACCAGATGCCCGTCTGCTGGACGGAGATTCTGGACGCCAGTCCAAATGTTCGAATCTTGATTTCTTTGATCTCTATCTCTTTTCATCTCTTCATTATCTCTTTTAATCACCATATATTTCGACTCTTATCTCCTTTGATCATCATTTGAGCCTTGAAAAATGTATCTACATCATATCAAAACACCACAAAATGTAATATCGCTCAAATAATCGTAAAACATAATTAAAGCACATAAATCAACCTATTTTGCGATTAACTCTTTAGAGATATCATTTACTCAATATATTCATTAAACACACGTTTCTTATGCAATTTAGTACAAATACGGGGAAAAATATCATAGAATATAGTGTTATAAATCGTATAAATTCACCCTTAACAACTCCCCCACACTTAAGCTTTTGCTCGTCCCGAGCAAAACAAAACAAAGATAAAGGCTCGAGAAAAGATAGACATCTAAACATATATAACACGTATCCAATAAATCAGAAGTCCACCAGTGTGTGTGCATAGCCATAATAAACTTCCACTAAATCCGAACTTGAGAAACTCAAAGCAAAACTAGCTAATACCCCCTCGTAGACTAGCAATAAATGACACTCATAAGATGTACCCTACAAACGTGATATAGCCCTAAAAGGATGATCGAATATATCTAGGGCCTTTCTGAAATACTCAGAGGATAATCCCTACAGCATATCTGTCAGTTTCTACTGGGGATAAGATAGACGATAACTTAGTCTTATATACATTTCGTAACACTTCTTTAGTTGATTTAACTTTTTCACTTTTAAACACACATCAGAATGAGCTATTGCCTCATCATAGCGCGTAATAGGATATTCGAGATATACCCTACCTTACTCAAATCATAAGGCAGCTTCTTCTGACTGTCGTGAGCTTTTGGTCATCATAGTGGTATAGGACATACGTGGTACACCCTACCTCACTCAAATCATAAACCAGCTTTCGACACACCCAATTATTTCATATTTTTTTCAACTTTTTCATTTGACATCAAGTTACGTGTTACTTATCACATTCAAACCTTAGATATTCACAGTATAACATACTCGGGACTAAATACAAACTATCATAAGTCTCAAGATATATGTAGCACTAAGTACATGACGTATAAGATAATCAAAGATCACTCGTCCAAAAGGGGTATAACTTTATAAGTAGCTCATCATTTACTATGGCTCGTGAAAAATCGATCTCAAGTGAAACAACTAACTTATCAAACATATGATATATAGCTTAAATGACTATAAAAATAACGAAAATTGAATCGAATTGCCTACTCGGGACAAAACAAAAACAAAAGTGTCGAAAAATTACGAAAATTTTAGCTCATTTTGCATAGAAACATAGAAACATTACGCACTAAGCAAATGTGTAGATACATATCGAAACATTCCCCTCACCCACACTTAAAAATCAACATGTCCTCATGTTGTGTAGAACGAAAGAAAAAGGAAAAGACTTAGCTGATTTAAATCGAATCTCGAATCGTCGGTCAGGCCGGAGCCTACATAATGACACTTAGAACGCGTAACCAGATAATGTAGCGCGACGAAACCGCTAAAAATATACTTGCACGTCTTGACAAACATGGAACAATCTCGGGGAAAACGGGGAGTTATACCAAAATGAAAAGACACAGCAAAATCAACAAGAGATAAAGCATCCAATACAACCAAAAAGTAGAAACCAAGTCGAAATGAAAGTACGGGTGCCTTATGGCTTACATGATCCATCGAAAGAATAAATAGTAGCAACATCAAAAATTACAATGAACCATAGAGGTAAAAAGTAGCAGAAATATACAACCACCAGAGCTAGTGCAAATCGAAAAATAGACAAATGAAATCAAGACTGCCCCGGAGCCGGGGTATCAGCAGCCGGAGGAACAGCAGAATCAGCAGCAGTGGTGGGATCAGTGGAGGGTACAGCAGCCGTAGACGTCGTCGATGAAGGTGCCGGCTGTGTAACCGGGGCAGTAGCAGTCCCAGTAGGTCTCTCCTCCGCAACCTCCTCATCATCAGGCTCTCTCTCCGCCTCAAGTACATCGGCAATAACCTGCTCGATCGCATCGGAAAAGAGGAACTCTGTATCACTCTCCTTGAAAATTTGCATATCCCTCGGTTTCTTGCCCTCCACAATGCACTTTAGCACGTACATCATGTTCTTCTGTGTCTCCTGGATATCAGTCATCCAATCTCGTAGACTATTGGCCATGCTATACCGAGCCCTCTCCGCAGGAGATAAACTAGACAAGGAGGGAACCGGAGGTGGTGCCGAAGACGAACCAGGCTCTGAGGTGTCTCCGTCTCGGATCGTCCCCGAAGGCTTACCCTTCTCTCTCTCAGATTGGCCTAGGGTTCTTGGGCTTGTGATCCGCTCCATACTCCGGCACACCGGCATCGATACACAAACTATGGATAAGGTGAGGGACGATCAAGCTCCGTGTATAAACCTTCTGATTGATAGATATCTCGTCATACAAAGCTTGTCCCACATCCATATTCAAACCAAATGTCAATGCATATAACATGCCTAGGTCACCAATATGAAAGTGTGTCAGGTTGTTCTTAGGCAACAACCGACTCTGAATAAACCGACACCGACCTTCCAATCCTCCGTCCAGTGTCGTGGTGACTAACTCCTTCCGGTCTCCTCCCGGTCTTAATGTCCAAGCCACATCCGGGCACACTCTTAACCGCAACTCCTCCAAAGGATCCCGTCCCAAACTCTGCCTATGTAAAATCTCCTCCTTATAATCTCTACCCTCAAAAGCCGCCAACCCATACTTTGCATTGATCACCTCCGGTGTAAACGGAACTTGGACTCCTCGAACTACAACTACCTTCGTTTCCAAGTCGGTTTCTGAACAGTTTGCATAAAACTCCCGAACCAAGGAACTATTGACCGGCGTAGTTGGAATCGTCATCAAAGCGTCCCATTTCCGATCCCTTAACAGCTTGACAAACCCGGGATCAACCTTTGCCTCCAAAGTGGCCCTTTCTATCAACATCGTCCTCGAGAAATAGTGTTGTTTATACGCATCGTGAGCTCTAGGGTTCACGAATCGACGAGGCAAAGGCATAGGGGGTACGGTTTTGGCTCTCTTTCTAGGTGGATCAGCCCTAGGTTCAACCGGCACATCTTCCCGTGTAGCTTCTACAACCTCCTCAACCCTAGACGAGGCTCCGCCTTTCTGAGCTCTAGGCATCCGTACTAAAGGAATATCGTCGTCCGTCTCAGAGTCTGAGGTTGGTTCATCTCTTAAGGTTGCCCTAGTTTGGGTGGCTCTAGGGGGTTGCTCCCGAATGCTCACACCTCGGTTGGGATCAACTAAGGTTGGGTCGAACTCTTTGCGCTTCTTCCCGGCCTCCCTAGCTACTTCCTTCCCGTGTCTCTTCATAACTTCCTTCTTATGAACCATTTTCAAGCCTAGTCTACACCAAACAATCCCAATAACATCCAAATCGGGATTTCAAATCAACCAAACCACAAACCACAACCATCCATTATCAAAAACCAACCCATTCATCATCCACATCATCATCACAGCACCAACCATCAAGAAGCAAGAACCAAAACGAAAGAAATAAAACAAATAAGGTGATATTCAAGTGAACGAGCCGACCCAAAGATCGAACTCAGAAAAACGTGAACAAAATCGAGAAAAGTTGTTACTAACTTACCGAGTAAGATGAGTAGATGCTGATCGAGATGAAGATTAGTCCAAACAAGTCCAAATGGCCTCCAAAAATCTGATTTTTTTTTCTCTTAAAAGTCGGACTACAATGGGTGCTGATTCTCCAAAAATATAGCGTGTTGGGAGTTTTGGTTATGAAAATCGAAGAGAGGGTATCAAAAGCGGTCTATAGCACTTGAAATCGCTCAAAATGGTTTAGAATTGACGATTTTAGGGCAAAAAGGGGGGAGATAAACCGTTTTACGCGTTTGAATATCCTGAAAAGTGAAGGTTCACTCGAAGAAGGGGTATATATAGACAGAGGTCGGACGCTCGTCCAACTCAGTGGACGGGCGTCCACTGAGAAATCAGATGAACTGGACGGGCGTCCAGTTTATCTGACGTCCGTCCAAAAGTTTAAATCACATACATGATTGGAGGGAATAAATCAGACGGGCGTCCAGACTTAGTGGACGTTCGTCTAAGGATTGGTTATAGCGGACGGGCGTCCAGTCGTCTGGACGGGCGTCCAAGCAGGAAAATGTGCAAAAAAAATCATAAAATTCCCATAAAACTCAAATTCAAAATTTCATCTCTTATTAAACTTAAATAAAACTTCAAAACTACAAATAAAAATCAAACGAAGTACATAAAATATTTAGAAAATAAATAAAAGCAATTGAGAACAGTGGGTTGCCTCCCACGAAGCGCTTTTGTTTTACGTCGTTTGCTCGACGAAACAAACCTAACTAACTAACGCTAGTCTGCATAAATCTCGTCCCAATCCACCAAACGGATGAGACGACGAAGCATATCAATAGCAGGAGGGAAATCATAGTCGTCTTGTACGCCCCAGTCATCTCCAGCTACCTCTAAACCTCTAAAATGTGAAGCCTGTAGTACCAGCGCTAGATCTGTCAGCATAGGGTCATTTAGGACCGTATATGGACGTCCTATAGCTTCCTGTAGCTCCTCAGTAGTGAAGTCACTTCCTCCCGAACAGCGGGGGACAATGAGAACATAGGTGATGGTCTTCGTACGGGTACTAAGCTCAAAATCTACGTGCAAGACTATAGTGCCTCCTGGTCCATCAGCTACTGTAATCAGTGGGATCCGACTAATGATGGGGAACTCCTCAGGAAGAACTCCGTAATCCATATCTAAAAAGCACACTAACTGACAGATATAAATAGAAAAACTTAGTCAGCTAAAACTTAATTAAACTAAAACTTAAATAATATAACACTAACAGCATAAACAGAATTTAACTAATATAATAAGGGATATCTAGGATGCCTCCTAGTAGCGCTTTTGGTTAATGTCGTTAGCTCGACACCGTTTAAAACTCAGCCCGGATCGTGCCATTTGACTTTTCTCGCCACCACTACCTCGTAAGCTCGATCGAGAGTGTGGTCTGCAGAAAAAAGATCTCACACACGGGTGAAATCTTTAATAGCTTTCCAAATACGCTTGAACTTCCCCATGGGTGATCTCTTCATTCTCTGAGCCCTCTGATGACGCTTCAACTGATGCTCCCTCTCCAATTCTTCCATATCCCAACTACCAGCTAGAACTTCTTCAGAAGGACCACTACAGCCATCCTCTGCAAACAGGTTGGGTGAAGACTCGTCGAATTAAATGCGACTCCGTAGCACCACACCCGAGGATATCGAGGCAACGGACATTCAGAGGTTTCTCTTTAGGTTCACCAATATAGTGCTTGCACCTTTGGCCATTCACTCGGCCCTGGTCACCACTATAACCACGAAGTTCTAGAACGCCTCAGGAATGATTTGGAGAATCTCGAAGGGCGGACCAACGTGTCCTCAACTTTCCAGAAACAAATGCAACCTGTGAGTTGTATAGAAGAACTTGTTCGCCGACATGGAATTCTCTCTTCTTAATCTTAGCATCGTGGAGTAGCTTCATCTTATCTTTACTAATCCTGGCACTTTCATAGGCCTGAGTCCGAATCGCCTAACTCATGTAACTGCTGCAGTCGATGTTGTCCACAAGATCGGGAATCAAAGTTCAGAAACTTTGTAGCCCAATAGGCTCTATGCTCTAACTCGACAGGCAGATGACATGGCTTTCCGTAGACCATTTGATATGGAGATGTCCCCATAGGGGTTTTATAGGCAGTTCTGTATGCCCAAAGTACATCATCCAACTTCAAACTCCAGTCTTTTCCATGACTGTTGACTGTCTTCTCCAGGATTTTCTTGATACTTTGGTTGCTTCTCTCAACCTGACCACTAGTCATCGGATGATATGGTGTGTCTGTCTTATGATGGACACCATACTTTTCAAGGACTTTCTCTAGGGGTCGGTTGTAGAAATGCGTCCCTTCATCACTGATCAAGGCCCGTGGACATGTTAGGAAATCTACGCGGGAACGCAGCGGAATTCAAAAATTTATTTCCTATTGACCCAAGATCGACTTCGCTTAAGCAATAAACAAATAAGCTAAAGACGGTGGTTACCTTGGTTGATCTAAAAGATCGACGCTTGACCGCCTCTAAGAGAGTAGTTCGCATAGAGCCGCCCAAGTGTTCGGCCTCTACCGCTAGTCCACACGAACAGACCCGCGAATCCCATCATGGATTGCTATTGGAAAACTCCGGTTGCTAGACCGGCCCTTTTCCTCTCTCCAACTCTCCAAAAGATGCTCTATTTTACACAAGAACTATGAGTTCTTGGAATTGTGATGTACAAAAGAGCTTGACACCCACACTATATTTATAGTGTATATGGCGCCCAACTAGAGTGTGGAGGAGAAGAAAACCCTTCTCCAATAAAATAAGGAAAATATAATTGATTGATTTATCTCATTTATTATAATATCTTATATCAAATAAATCTAGGATATTGTCAATATCTCATATTGAATATTTCCAAGATATTGTCAATATCTAATATTGACTATCTTTATTTTATTACCATAAATCAATTTACATGTGTATATATATCACATATATTTTACACATATAAATCTATACAAATATATTCAACTAATGGAATTATGCACATGTACAATCAATGCACAGCACACACACGCACATTTATTAAAATATATATATATTATTTTATTTTATTAATATCTAATATTAATAATAGGTAATACCATTAATTAAATTACACAATCTAAGTGTATCACTTATACACAAATAAGTTGCGCCACCTTTGACCAACAAATTGGCTTCCGGAATATTCTTTAATTAATATAATATTATTAATATCTTGTATTTAATTTATTCACAATAAATAAATACCACCATATTAATTTACCACTATAACCTTTATAGTCTCGAGATAAACTTTCCTTATTTGGTTATCATCTATAACCACATTTTAATCCGGCTAGATGTTCTTATGTGTGTGACCCGATAGGCTTCCGAATATGTTGGCCGTAGACACAAAGTGCAAATTACGAAAATGCCCTTCATGCCTAACGATCACGGGATAGCGTCTAGCAACACACCGTGACCCCCAATCATCGGAAGAGTCAAATGCAATGACTACTACCTTTCATGTGAAACAGTTACCGTGTAACTTACAATCCTATCGCTGTAATAATATCCATACGGTCGTTAGTCGAGTGTCAAAACATCAACGACCGTATCTTATAATCTGGATATCAAGCTCTCTCGAAGTAACTCATTTACTCCCACTTTGCAAAGATTCACGAGAGTAAGACATTCCTTATAAGAAGGCCATTTCGGATATTCGATCCCAATCATAGGATACGCGATTCCCGGACGACCAATCATGTATACTCCGCATGCTTCAGTATCATACCCAATCACTACCGCATGATCGCCCCATGGTTAGGGGAAACCTCAATAGTGTCAAAGCATGACAATCCACACCGTGATGCCATGAAGACTCCGGTCCTAAGGATAATTACACAACCGCCACATAGTATGACACTTATCTGTGTAAGTGGGTCAGTCTAACGTACGCATTCTCTAATACACGTCCACGTACAGTCCAAGTGTCTCTACACTCCGATAGACGAGATCTATCCCTGCCCTTAAAGACAGAAGACATCCAATACGTGCTAGTCTGTTTATACTATCAATGCCCTATTTAATAGTACATCAGCCTAGAGACATTTAAGTATCAAACTTATTAAGGTGATTAGAGATCTCATCAACCATAATCGCCTATCATGGTTTCTCTATCACAGTTTAATACTAAGGACGTTATCACATAACAATTCATAATTGGTTCTTTAAAAGAATGTATATATGACAACATAAAAGCCATTTAATATATATGTATAAACATAAAGAAATAGTATAAACGATCCGACCGGTCGGATCCGGTCCAACCCGATTGGGTTTAGGACACTATTTCAACAATCTCCCACTTGGCCTAAAACCAATCACTGCATACACGAGACCAAGTTGAAACACAAGAATCTCATGCAATACTCGCAACCACTTTCTAGCCATAAACGGATCGCTATCCGTGGGACTCAGACTATCTTCATATCACGCCCCAAATGACCAAGTCAAAGGAATGCCTCAACACACACGAATCTCTCGACGAGACCCTGGTCCTTGCTTCAAGCAATGAATCCACTTACTATATCAACTATATAGAAAAGGCGGAAGAACCGTATAAGGTTCAGGAATGAACCTTCTAGATCCATGTATCGCTCCCTTTGCTTCTAAGGCACTACTGTGTTTTGGCTAAGTTGTAGAGTTTACAGTGACCCATAGGCTAGAACATTTCCAGCTCACTGTATTACTTAATCAAAGTGACTGCAAACCCAGACCGTAGCTCCCACTCGCCTTCGTAAGACTCAGGATATACGTCTGCATAACTATATTTATTCGCTTCCAAGCTTCAATAAACTAGGAAATCATCCTTAACTTGTTTAAGGATATTCTCGACATTTACCAGATTTACTTTCATACTTGCTCATGACAGTTCATGAACTATGAACATCCGGCATTTCCTTTATGATGGTTCCTATCGCAGGAGCGAAGGAAACCTTCCATAAACATCATCTTTCACCTCATCTTTAGGACCAACGTCCTAACATTGATAGATCTTGCGATCTATGCTAAACTTCTTTTAGCATCACATCTATATAGGTAAACTATAATCTAACAGCAGTTAAATCTATCGCTATAGATTTTATTTCTAAAATTAAGAACTGCTAATCCAGGTGCTTTCTTAAAGACCTTGAACTACCAAACATTAATTGACTGTGACATGGGGTGACAATTCTCAAGAGAGATATCTAATACCTTGCTCAAAAATCACAACACACTCCCACTATCCATCTTGCACATTGGGGCATATCCTTCTTTTGACTAAATCAAACGCCTTTGATTATCAAACAAAGAAATTGTCTAGAGAAACTTGTTTGAGTCCATAAATGGATCTCGTGGGCTTACGTGTCATGTTATTGTCTATGAACATCGAGCTTTCTGCCCAATGTCTTCAACACTAGTCATGATACGAAGTTATAACAAGCATCATCTGATTAGAATCGGGCTCGATGGCGGCGATAAAGGTAATTACAAGGTTTACACCCTGCACCCTCACCATCACTATAGCCTCGATGGTAATCATATTACTATCCATGTCGACCTTTCGTGGGCGCTCCTTTTAGGTAAGATGACTAGGTTCGCAACCCGGTTGTCACCGATGGAATCTAATTCGATTTTATGGCTCTGGCCATATCTCTCAAACGCTTTCAAACATTCTTTCACAAGTCGTGAGATATTCATTCTTCGAGATGAACATACCGATAGCCTTTTCAGGCTTGAGGTTATCCACAGAACTTCTGAGAACTTTTGTGTGCACTGAGAAAGCAAATTGTTATACACCTCATCGCTATCAAGCGCCTGGCTTCATGTTCCAATGGTTGAATGTATCTTTGTGGTTCTCAAACTCTTTTGAGATCTGATTTACTCATTGCTTTCTTTTGGAAGAAACACTTCCTTTAGAAGACAAACATGTTTGGAGACAAACATTTTGCTCCGTGGACAAGTAAACAATATCAAGCGTATTTGCTAAGATATTCCACAAAGTTGCATATGTCGCATACTAGGCTCCGAGCCTTTCGACTTTGCCTATGACAACTTCAAATCATCGGTTAAGATAGATTCGACATTATCCTCTTCCATATCTAATATGGAATTTATTCAACCTTTATTCTTTGGAACTAGGTTAAGTATAAGGGCACTATCCCGAAATGGGTAAGGGATACATCGCATGGCTTGCGTCACACCTTTATCATATAAAGTGTTATTTCCATTTTGGGAACACAATCCAATTGCGTATCCCAAAGATGGTATCTTTCAAGGGAGAATCTTATTCCTTTTCAGACGGCTTCTGAAACACCCTTCAGGTATTAATTACTTCAATCCAATTGAAAATTAATTCCTAAGTAGCTCATCAATCTCATATTCGTACTAGCTCGAACTTTTCGGGCTTTCCGAATTGTCGTACTTCAATAAATAGTCATAGAGATTAATAAACAATTACTTGTGGCATTAATTGTCATAAGCCAACAAACATCGGTATGTTTAGGCTTTAGACAATTTTTCTAAAATTTATAACCTTTCATAAAAGGGTATTTTAGTCCTCTTTGGATAAGATACGTTTAACCCACATGATTCATAATCATATGGTTCAACATCATCGAATGACGTTTAATTACACGCTTCTCTTCCGGAGAGACTATGTCTAGAACAACCACAAATATTAAGGATAACAAATGCATACAATTATTTAGTTGAGATCTCATCACATATATCAACTATATAGTGACATCAATCTAGTATGTTAGATTCAAAGACCATCCAATTTTATCGTAATAACATTTATTCTTTACAATTGAATATGTCTCACTAAATCCTAACAAATAATCGAAAGCATGTTCTTTATAAGAACCGAACATAATAACATTTATTTAGTTCCCTTTATCGCTTTACTAGATCCGAAACATGGTAAGTGTTACAACGCTTGCTTCACCTTCCATATCTCAGATTTAATCTTTCTAATCTAATCACACTCGCAAGATATCATATTTCTAAGAGTTGACTTTGAACTTAGATAGATTTATCTTAACTCACTTGCCTAGAATAGAAACTTCAATAAGCTCTATATTTAAGCACACGCCCTAACTTTCCTTTTTAATCCTTTAAGCACTTGTAAATATTTCTTAGTGTAGTCTTCATAAGACTTAAGAAAGATTACAAGAGCCATGTCTTCTATTTCCCTTCATAAAGAAAATCTAACGTTTATCAAATAGTTTATTTAACCTTTTGAATCGTATTCAAAACATTGACTATTTAATTAACCTTTAAGCAATGATAGAATTAAGTCGATACTTAAATCTTACAATTTTGAAAACATCATTTCCAAAATTCGGTCTAGTCATTCTTATCCAACGTTTGAATAACTCGTCATCGTATGACCGAATGATTATATTGGATCGTATCCACTATCACGAGCTTCCGTTTTTCTTAATAATTAAAGTCTTGGATTACTGCATCAGATATGTAGTCTCCTTGTCTCTAACTACTATAACGGGATTGCTCATGTCATTGCTTATTTTAAAAGG
The DNA here is from genome assembly GCA_026214975.1 of Gentiana macrophylla. Taxonomy (NCBI): domain Eukaryota; kingdom Viridiplantae; phylum Streptophyta; class Magnoliopsida; order Gentianales; family Gentianaceae; genus Gentiana; species Gentiana macrophylla. The sequence continues at coordinate 46,344,155 of CM047817.1, forward strand.
ATTAATATTACTTAACCACATTTGAGAACGCTTCTCAAAAGGTAATAAATCATAATTTGGTTTTACTAATCGAGAATAAAACATAAATATAAAGTTTGCTAAAACTACAACATAAAAATGAAAATAAATGAGTGTTGTTGTTTATACACGCAAAATCAAAATGGCCTTTTGGTTTATGATTTTGCTCCCACTAGTCAACTACTTCCAATTGACTTTCAAGAATTTTTCAAAATTCTTTAGTATTTCGAGATCCCATCTAGTTACCTCGATTCCGGCGGTGGTCGATCAACCAAGATAATTTCGATAGGTAGGTAACTCTTTACCATTCACATCTCTATGTGATTCTCAGTGGTTGACTAGTCAACTCTTTGGCGATACACATCACTATGTGTTAGTCAACCCCTTGTCTCTAAAGTCAGACGGCCCTGACGGTGGCCAATCACCGAAAGACTCTAGTCAAGTCATAACCCAATATTCACGAGATCTCATACGATCATATCTCAATAACGACGATATACCCGTGGTAGGTCAACTCCCGGCGGTGGTCGATTAGTTGGATCCGAACACAGGCTCTTCACCGTCGTTATAATATTGGGAGACAATATTCCGACTTGATTTTTGTTGTGGAAGTATTTATGTAAATTAATTCACTTAATTAATTTTTAATTGCGGTCTCATCAAATATATCTATCTCTATAGACATACATCCTACACATTCATCTAGATCGTGCCTAGTCATGCATCTATCGTATCATATAAAATAAATACAAGCACAAAATAAATAAATGCGTAAAGTAACCGGTATGATCATGGACTTTTCCTAGGTGCGGTTTCGAATACAAACTGACGAAACCGCGGGTCACAATCTAAGGGTAGTATGCAACCGCCAATAGGATCTTTAATGCTCCATTCTCCAATGGGATCTTTATTTTCGCCTTTCTTTGGTCTCCATCTTCTGCTCCATTCTTGTTACATTTAATTCTATCGAATAAAATAAATACACCCGCCGCACACGGGGAGTCAACGGAATGGGATAAATGCAGAAAAATAAACTAGGTCACGTTCTTCATAACGGCCTAGGACAATTTTTAAACCAACAGAAAAATTAAATCATTCACATCTATCCTATCGGTCGAGTCCATGATCAATCGGGGTCCATATAATCATATTATATCTACTATATCTAATCCATACAATAAAATCTTATGAAAGAGATAAAATTAAAATTTAACTACTTATGCCTTAATTAATCAATTAACATTTAATCTATTAAATAATTTTATCCAATCAATTAACTAATTAACATTTAATTAATTAAATGATTTTAATCGAAATAAAATTAACGATTAATTTTAAACGATTTTAATTTTAATTTTAATTAATTAGAACTATTCTAAAAATAAATCAAAATTAAAATTATGTCTCTTTTGTTTCTTTCCTTTTGATTCGTAATCAAAAGGGATGCCTTTGGTTTCCTAAACCAAATTTGGCTTAGGCCTGGCCACTTTCCAAAATCAAAATTTTGGAAGTGGCCTAGGCCTAGGCCTTTAACAAATCAAATATTTGGAAAGGCCAAATAATTTTGGTTTAGGCCTGGCCACTTTCCAAAATCAAAATTTTGAGCTGGCTGCAGCCAGCTTTTCCCAAATCAAATATTTGAAAGGGCTTGCGCTCATTCCAAATAAAGTTTGGAAAGGCCATTATTATTTTATCGCCACGCGGCATCCCAACGGCCAAACTATTTGAACCATTGGTTAGCCACATGACACAACTAAACAAAGGAGATATTAATCACAACTATGAACAATATTGAAACACAAAATACACAAAACAAAATTTAGGGATCTACCAAAAAGATGCACCAGCCGACGTTGATCGCCCCTAAAGGAGCGCCGCCGCCACCGCATTTCGGTGGTGGGGTGCCACGCCGATCGGCCGAGCACCCCAAAAGCCGCCTTTTTTTTTTTTTTTTTTTTTTTTTTTTCCGTGTATCGATTTGTGAATCAAAATCTTTCATCTTTTAATTACGTGATTTAAACGATAAAATTAACTACGCAAATTAACATGCTTATTGCTTAAGCTCGAAGCTCGCTCTCTGATACCACTGTTAGGAAATCTACGCGGGAACGCAGCGGAATTCAAAAATTTATTTCCTATTGACCCAAGATCGACTTCGTTTAAGCAATAAACAAATAAGCTAAAGACGGTGGTTACCTTGGTTGATCTAAAAGATCGACGCTTTGACCGTCTAAGGAGAGTAGTTCTGCATAGAGCCGCCCAAGTGTTCGGCCTCTACCGCTAGTCCACACGAACAGCCCGCCGGAATCCCATCATGGATTGCTATTGGAAAACTCCGGTTGCTAGACCGGCCCTTTTCCCCTCTCTCCAACTCTCCAAAAAGATGCTCTCTATTTTACACAAGAACTATGAGTTCTTGGAATTGTGATGTACAAAAGAGCTTGACACCCACACTATATTTATAGTGTATATGGCGCCCCAACTAGAGTGTGGAGGAGAAGAAAACCTTTCTCCAATAAAATAAGGAAAATATAATTGATTGATTTATCTCATTTATTATAATATCTTATATCAAATAAATCTAGGATATTGTCAATATCTCATATTGAATATTTCCAAGATATTGTCAATATCTAATATTGACTATCTTTATTTTATTACCATAAATCAATTTACACATGTGTATATATATCACATATATTTTACACATATAAATCTATACAAATATATTCAACTAATGGAATTATGCACATGTACAATCAATGCACAGCACACACACGCACATTTATTAAAATATATATATATTATTTTATTTTATTAATATCTAATATTAATAATAGGTAATACCATTAATTAAATTGCACAATCTAAGTGTATCACTTATACACAAATAAGTTGCGCCACCTTTGACCAACAAATTGGCTTCCGGAATATTCTTTAATTAATATAATATTATTAATATCTTGTATTTAATTTATTCACAATAAATAAATACCACCATATTAATTTACCACTATAACCTTTATAGTCTCGAGATAAACTTTCCTTATTTGGTTATCATCTATAACCACATTTTAATCCGCTAGATGTTCTTATGTGTGTGACCCGATAGGCTTCCGAATATGTTGGCCGTAGACACAAAGTGCAAATTACTTAAAATGCCCTTCATGCCTAACGATCACGGGATAGCGCCTAAGAACACACCGTGACCCCAATCATCGGAAGAGTCAAATGCAATGACTACTACCTTTCATGTGAAACAGCTTATCGTGTAACTTACAATCCTATCATTGTAATAATATCCATACGGTCGTTAGTCGAGTGTCAAAACATCAACGACCGTATCTTATAATCTGATATCAAGCTCTCTCAAGTAACTCATTTACTCCCACTTTGCAAAGATTCACGAGTAAGACATTCCTTATAAGAAGGCCATTTCGGATATTCGATCCCAATCATAGGATACGCGATTCCCGGATCGACCAATCATGTATACTCCGCGATGCTTCAAAGATCATACCCAATCACTACCGCATGATCGCCCCATGGTTGTGGAAACCTCAATAGTGTCAAAGCATGACAATCCACACCGTGATGCCATGAAGACTCGGTCCTAAGGATAATTACACAACCGCCACATAGTATGACACTTATCCGTGTAAGTGGGTCGGTCCTAACGACGCATTCTCTAATACACGCCCACGCATACCCAAGTGTCTCTACACCCGATAGACGAGATCTATCCCCGCCTCTTAAAGACGTAAGACATCCAATACGTGCTAGTAGTCTGCTTATACTATCAATGCCCTATTTAATAGTACATCAGCCTAGAGACATTTAAGTATCAAACTTATTAAGGTGATTAGAGATCTCATCAACCATAATCGCCTATCATGGTTTCTCTATCACAGTTTAATACTAAGGACGTTATCACATAACAATTCATAATTGGTTCTTTAAAAGAATGTATATATGACAACATAAAAGCCATTTAATATATATGTATAAACATAAAGAAATAGTATAAACGATCCGACCGGGTCGGATCCGGTCCAACCCGATTGGGTTTAGGACACTATTTCAACAGGACATCCAAACCTCACGAAGATATTTTTCTTTAGAAATTTCATGACCGTTTTATGATCATTGTGAGGAGTGGCTTGAGCCTCCACCCATTTAGACACGTAGTCTACGCAGACTAAGATGTATTTATTACCGCAAGATGATGGGAATGGTCCCATAAAATCGATACCCCATACATCAAAGACTTCGCATTCGAGGATGGGTTTTAAAGGCATGTCAAAACGCCTTGTCAGAGTACCGGTCCTTTGGCACCTATCACAAGCTTTACAGAAAGCTTCGTGTCCTTAAAGATCGTAGGCCAATAGAAACCAGATGGAAGATCTTAGCAACGCTTTTCCACGGACCAAAGTGACCTCCGGTGGGTCCACCGTGGCACTTTGCTCAATAATATCTCGTTGCTCGGACTCAGAACACATCTTCTAAGCAAACCATCTTTACAGAGATCTTAAAAGATAAGGTTCATCCCAAACGAAATATTTCAAATCGTAGAAGAACTTTTTCTTCTCCGTAAGACATTTCGGATCGAGATAACGGGCATGAAGGTAGTTTACAATGGAAGAATACCATGGAACATCGTGAGGACAACCGCCTATCAACATAATGTTTTCTAGAGGAAAGTAAAGATCTATATCATCCGGTTCATCTTTTTCCTCATTTAACATTCTAGAACGTGATCCGCCACTACATTTTCAACGCCTTTTGTCCTTTATCCTCAAACGCCAAACTCTTGTAGGTCGGTATCCAACGCAGATGGCGCGGTTTAGCCTCTTTCTTAGTCATCGATAACGCAAAGCGGCGTGATCGATCCCACACGATCACTTGAGCTCCTAACAAGTAACTCACGGAACTTGTCCATAGCAAAACTACGGCCAAAAGTTCCTTTCAATGAGTGGTATAGTTAACTTGAGAGGGGTTCAATGTGTGATCAAGCGTAATAGATAGGTCGGAACTTCCCTGATCTTTTGTCCTAGAACAAAGACCAACAAAGATAGTTTGATGCGCCGCATTAAAGCTCAAAAGGTAGGTTCCAATCAAAGCGATATAAGAATTGGAGCAGATATTAAACGGTCCTTGAGCTCCTCAAATGCTTGCTTGCGCTTTCATCAAAATTGAATTCAACGCCTTCCTTCATAGAAGTAGACAGGGGCTTGGCTATCTTGGAGAAGTCTTGAATGAATCTTCAGTAGAAACCGGCATGTCCAAGAAAGCCTCTAACTTCGCGCACATTCTTAGGATAGCTCATTTTCTCAATAGCTTCCACTTTTGCCTCACAACTTCTATACCCTTGGCGGAGATTTTGCGCCAAGAACTATTCCTCGCCTACCATGAAATGGCATTTTTCCCAATTAAGTACTAAGTTCTTTCCACACGTCTGGATAACACTTGATCAAGATTGTCAAGGCAATCATCAAAAGATCGACCAAAACCGAAAAATCGCCCATAAAATCTCCATACACTTTTCTACAAGCCCGTCAAAGATAGCTAGCATACATCGCTGAAAAGTAGCTGGGGCATTGTAGAGACCAAATGGCATTCGCCTGTATGCGAATGTACCATAAGGGCAGGTAAAAGTGGTCTTTTCTTGGTCAGCTGGATCAATGGGTATCTGGAAGTATCCTGAATATCCATCTAGGAAGCAATAGAATGCGTGTCCCGCCAGACGCTCAAGCATCCGATCAATGAATGGAAGGGAAAGTGATCTTTCATGGTTACCTCATTGAGCTTCCGATAATCGATCAGCACTCAGAACTTGAGTGACAAGTCTCAATGCTATCTCCTCTCCCTTCTCATTCTTCTCAATTGTAATTCCACCTTTCTTAGGAACCACTTGAGTCGGGGAAACCCATTCACTATCCGCGATGGCATAAATGATTCCCATGTCCAGAAGTTTGATGATTTCTTTTTTAACGACTTCTTGCATATGAGGGTTGAGCCTCCTCTCAGGGTCATCGAACGCATTTCGCACCCTCATTCGTCTTGATCTTGTGCATACAGATGTCCGGAGATATCCCTCTGATATCTCCTACCTGCCAACCAAAAGCTTTTTCATTTTTCTTCAAGACGTTGATAAGTTTCATTTCCGCTAAACGAGAAAGCTTGGCAGATATAATCAATGGAAGCTTGTCACCTTCTCTTAAAAACACATACTTAAGATGTTTAGGCAACGGCTTCAACACCAAATCTGCAGGGGGGTCTTCAACACTCGACTTGAGATCTCCACTTTTCAACTCAATATCACTGAGTTTACTCTGTGGTCCCACCGCCAAAGCTTCTCCTTCCAAAGAATTTCTTCCTCAAAATCACCGCTAATTGATCTAGATTAACCACACCATGAGTATTCAGGTTGTCAACCAATCGCTCGTATTCCGCTTCTACAGCCATGACTTGTCTATCCATAAAATCAATGAAATCATCTGTCATATAATCAATGGAAAAGCCGGTTGGGGGTCCAGAGGGTACTTGAATGGACTTTAAGACATTGTAACTCACCTCTTGATCACCAACTCGGATAGTCACTTGTCCACCATCGCAATCGATGAGGGCTCTAGTCGTAGATAAGAAAGGTCTTCCAAGAATCGAGGAACGTTTTCATCTTTCTCCATATCTAAAACATACCAATCGATTTGGAAAGGTAAATCTATCAATCAACCAAAACGCCTTTTAGGATCCCTGAAGCTTTCTTAGAAGATCTATCAATGTAATTGTAAACTCATAGTAGTGGGTTCTAGAAGGCTTTGTAAACCGAGCCGCTTTGCATACGCACATTGGCATAAGGCTTATAGAGGCGCCTAGATCGCACAAAGAATTAGGGAAAACTAGACCTCCCATTACTCTGTAAGTACGAACTTCCCGTGGTCACCTCTTTTAATTGGTAAGTTTTCATAATTAATCATGGAACAATCCTCGCCAATTTGCCTTTCCATGCCTCACTAGTTTCTTTTCAAGACACAACATCCTTGATAAATTTTGTATACTTAGGCATCTCGACCAAGACATCTCGATAATGGAAGATTCACTGAGTATTTTTAAAAAGGTTTAGCACCTTTTCATACTTCTTATCCTCAATCAAGGAATGTTGCTCTTTCTTGGTGGAAATGGAAGTTTCTTAAGGTCATTCTCGTAAAAGACTTTCTTTGAGGATGCACTTACAGCCTTTGTCTTCCAGATCCTTCCATCGAATGCTTTCTCGTGTTTCTTTGTAGTCGATGGATCACCTCCGACTTTCACTTGCTTTTTCACCATCAAGGGATCACCACTTGAGGATTTCCAACTTCTTCACCTCTCAGGGGATCGGCCACCGAGTTTTCTCTTGCGCTTGAGGGGAGTGTAGGTGCTCACTTCCCTCCCGCCTTATCAATGGCAGAGGGCTGGTGGTTTCCACGATGGGAAAGGACCACTAACGAGTACCGCTTCTCGATTCATTGCACCGGCCTCCTCTTTACCGCATTGAATTGCCGCACGAGGTCGAGACATGGGCCTTTGTTCAAGTCACCTGAGCAACTTGACCACCCTTGGGATTCTTCTCGAAAACCGGGCAACCGCCTGGGGTCTAAAAGCTAACTGTTTCACCAGGCTGCCCAATTTGTCTCTCAAGATTCTTCATCGATCTACTTTGCTCCTCCAACTTGGCTTCAAGATTGTTAGATTGGGAGGAGCTTTGAAAGTTTTGGAAATTTGAAGAATAGGGTCGGTGGGCCGACTTTGAAATTGAGAGTTTGAATTGGAAGGCGATTCGATTGAATTTTTGCGTAGGATTGGAAAAATTCGAGTTTTGGTTCGATTAAACCTGGGTTTCTATTGAAATTCGATTCAATTAAAATTCAATTAGGATTGAAATTTGAAGATGGATTAAACCCTTGGTTTTGAAAATTGCCCTGCCAGAAACCGATTGAACCTTTGATTGTTCTCGCCATAGAATGCATTCACTTCCGCATTCTCATCCGCTCATAGGCGAATTTAGAAGTGTGCCCCACCTCGTCACAATTCGACATGTGATTTGATTGTACTTGTCCCATAATCATGAACAACATTCACTTGATAAGGTGCGGGGGATTAAATTGGCACTCGCCATTCATATGGCCTCGTCTGGACAAAGAATTTTCACAAGATGAACCACGAGGGTTCTGTGGAAAAGAAGAAGTTTGATTCATCGGGTTTGGAATTGGAGATGGTGCCATCTCGCCTGCGCAAAGATGGCGATCAAACTTTGCAAATTGAATTCCTCAACCTTGGGAGGAGGAGGAGCTTGAATTGCTTGATAAGAGGGGCATAGTTATACTTTGCAATGTCCTCAAACAAAGGCCCATCCTCTTCCGGTGTTTTCTTCGAAATGCCCCACCAGTAAGAGCTATTGACCATGCCTTTTGTAAGCTCGGTCAATCCACTCAAGAATGTATTGACTTGCCTTTCCAGTGGCAAGCCATGGTGGGGACACTTTCTAAGAAGAGACTTGAATCTCTTCCAACATTCGAAGAAAGATTCATTTTCTTTCTGATAGAAAGTGAATATTTCATTTAAGCACTGGGCCGTCTTTGAAGGTGGAAAATATTGACTCAAGAACTCCTTTTCGAGTTCTCGCCTGTGTGGTGATAGATTCGTAAGGAGAGAGGTGTACCACTCCTTAGCCTCTCCTTTCAAAGAAAAAGGAAAAAGTTCTAGCTTGATAGCATCCTCACTTACTCCTTGGATGCGTGTAGTACCGCATATCTCTAAGAATGTATGTAAGTGGGTATGCGGATTCTCTGATTGATAGCCGTGAAAAATTGATGCGTGCTGCATCATCTGGATAAGTCCTGGCTTCACTCAAAGGTTTGTGCAGTAATGGTCGGAATAACAATAGCCGGGTTGACTTTGACTTCGCCGGCATGGCGTGAGTCCGCCAACGACGCCTATTATTAGCGGCCATTATAACAAAATCGGTGATTTCCTTTGCTAATTGATCTTCAAGATCTTGCTCGCTCTGCCTGCGCCGTAACCGCAGAACGGAAAATCCGCTGTTTGGCGGACTACGGTTCGCCAGGGTCGTGGGTGTATAATAACGGTCCTTTCGACTCGAGTTTGCATAAACCGGACCAAAAACAAGTAAAAGAAGCCTAAAACTAAGAAATTAAGAGCCTGAACTAAAAATTAAAAGCCTAAAGAAAAGAAAAGAAAGGAAACAAGATTATTTAAGAAAAAGGACGACGACGACGCCCAATGTCTTGGACGGGCGTCCGGATGGAATTTGGATCGACGGGCGCTTAGTGGTCCAAACGCTGCGTCTGAAAGATGTAATACTTGAACGGGCGTCCAAATATTACGGACGCTCGTCTAAGTGGTTAAAAACAGAACAGAATTGAAAATTTTCCAGCGGACGGACGTCCGATATCCCAGACGCCCGTTTGGTAGCGGGAAAATTATAACAGAAACAAGAAATTTGCAGAAAAATAACAGACAAGAAGGGGAACGAAAGGATAAAAGCAGAAACAGAGAGAGGAAAAAGAGGGGAGAATTAATCACAAGAGAACCTTAAACCTAAGCTAAAACCCTAATTAACTAATCACCTAAACGATTATCAACTAAAACAGGAAATTAAAACGGAATAATAATAAAATAAAAAAAAAAAAACAAAAACAAACAGAAAACGATAAACAAAAACTAGACAACCGTCCGGTTCCCCGGCAACGGCGCCAAAAACTTGTCACGGAATTATCTAACAGAGCAAACAAGTAATAATCCGGTTAACCTCAAGTATAAGGATCGTAGTAATAGTGGTTAATGCCGGGTCGATCTTACGGGAAACTGGCGATTTCTAACCCTAGTTTTTGTTTAACTAACTAACCTATGTCACGATTACTAAACTAAACAGCGAATGAAACAAAACAAAACAGAAAATAAAACTAGACAGAGGATGTAATCCAAAGCTAGGAAGAATACGGGTTGCGAATTTATTTAATACTAAACTAAACTAATATGCAAATAAAAGTAAACTAACTAAACAAATTCAAGTTTTAAGGATTTAAATCAAGTTTATAACGAACAAACGAGGATTGATCCACCTATCCAACAAGCATTGATTTCCTATCTCGATTATATTGTGGCTTTTATCTAGGTTGTGATTCACCTTATCTAAACATGAACCCTAATTCCTTAGAAAGTTCATCTATTAATCTATTATCTTCCAATGCAAGATTAACGCGTTTTCTAACCAAAGATGTAAACTTTATGTTTATAATCTAGCAATTAAACCTATTAACTTCCGTTATGATAGATTCGAATTACTATTCTTATTCATGATGATCTAGGGTTTATTAAGATTTCCATCAACAATAAACAATCACACATGCATATCTTCCGATGTAAAGGCAATAAAACGTAATAAACATGAATAAGAAACAACCTTTAAATAAAAACTCACAAGTACAAAATCAAGAAAACGAAATCAACAATCGTTGGATGGCTTCACAATACTCGCTTTGATGAAGCTTTTAGCCTCTCGAACATCCTCAACAACTCGAATTTGCGTAAATAGTACATAAAAAGTAACTAGTTTAATCTAGATCTAAAGTGCATAAAAACTAGAATAAAAAGGAGAAAAACGCAGCCTAAAGCCGCCCCTAGGTTTAGGGTTTTGAATAATGAGTGTATGGTATCCTTAGGGTTGAGAAACAAATGATATTTATAGATCTCTAAGTCGGTTTCACTAAGTCGGCTACGGACGCCTGCCCAGATCCTTGAACGCCCGCCCATTCTTCATATGAACTTCAAATCGGGCCGAGTCATGATCAGACGCTCGTCCACCCAGCGTCCACCTCAGCGTCCAAACTTCCTGAATCAACTTTCCATCCCTGGGCGCTGCTCAATTTACTGCACGCCCGTCTGTCTGGATTTGAGATTCTGGGCGCCACCCAAATGTTCGAATCTTGATTTCTTTGATCTCTATCTCTTTTCATCTCTTCATTATCTCTTTTAATCACCATATATTTCGACTCTTATCTCCTTTGATCATCATTTGAGACCAAGGGGAATGTTTCGATATGTATCTACACATTTGCTTAGTGCGTAATGTTTCTATGTTTCTATGCAAAATGAGCTAAAATTTTCGTAATTTTCGACACTTTTGTTTTTGTTTTGTCCCGAGTAGGCAATTCGATTCAATGTTCGTTATTTTTGTAGTCATTTAAGCTATATATCATATGTTTGATAAGTTAGTTGTTTCACCTGAGATCGATTTTTCACGAGCCATAGTAAATGATGAGCTACTTATAAAGTTATACCCTTTTTGGACGAGTGATCTTTGATTATCTTATAAGTCATGTACTTAGTGCTACGATATATCTTGAGACTTATGATAGTTTGTATTTAGTCCCGAGTATGTTATACCGTGAATATCTAAGGTTTGAATGTGATAAGTAACACGTAACTTGATGTCAAATGAAAAAGTTGAAAAATATGAAATAATTGGGTGTGTCGAAAAGTCGTTTATGATTTGAGTGAGGTAGGTGTACCACGTATGTCCTATACCACTATGATGACCAAAAGCTCACGACATCCGGAAGAAGTCGCCTTATGATTTGAGTAAGGTAGGGTATATCTCGAATATCCTATTCTCGCTATGACAGGGGCAATAGCTCATTCTCGATGTGTGTTTAAAAGTGAAAAAGTTAAATCAACTAAAGAAGTGTTACGAAATGTATATAAGACTAAGTTATCGTCTATCTTATCCCCAAGAGAAACCGATGAGATATGTCGTAGGATTATCCTCTGAGTATTTCGAAAGGCCCTAGATATATTCGATCATCCTTTTCGGCTATATCACGCTTGTAGGTACATCTTATGAGTGTCATTTATTGCTAGTCTACGAGGGGTATTAGCTAGTTTTGCTTTGAGTTTCTCAAGTTCGGATTTAGTGGAAGTTTATTATGGCTATGCACACACACCGTGGTGGACTCGATTTATTGGATACGTGTTATATATGTTTAGATGTCTATCTTTTCTCGAGCCTTTATCTTTGTTTTGTTTTGCTCGACGAGCAAAAAAGCTTAAGTGCGGGAGTTGTTAAGGGTGAATTTATACGATTTATAACGCTATATTCTATGATATTTTTCCCGTATATTTGTACTAAATTGCATAAGAAACGTGTGTTTAATGAATATATTGAGTAAATGATATCTCTAAAGAGTTAATCGCAAAATAGGTTGATTTATGTGCTTTAATTATGTTTTACGATTATTTGAGCGATATTACATTTTCTGGTGTTTTGATATGATGTAGATACATTTTTTCAAGGCTCAAATGATGATCAAAGGAGATAAGAGTCGAAATATATGGTGATTAAAAGAGATAATGAAGAGATGAAAAGAGATAGAGATCAAAGAAATCAAGATTCGAACATTTGGACTGGCGTCCAGAATCTCCGTCCAGCAGACGGGCGTCTGGTAAATTGAACGAGCGTCCAGGGATGGAAAGTTGATTCAGGAAGTTTGGACGCTGAGGTGGACGCTGGGTGGACGAGCGTCTGATCATGACTCGGCCCGATTTGAAGTTCATATGAAGAATGGACGGGCGTTCAAGGATCCAGACGGGCGTCCGGTAGCCGACTTAGTGAAACCGACTTAGAGATCTATAAATATGCGGCTATTTCTCAACCCTAAGGATACCATACACTCATTATTCAAAACCCTAAACCTAGGGGCGGCTTTAGGCTGCGTTTTTCTCCTTTTTATTCCAGTTTTTATGCACTTTAGATCTAGATTAAACTAGTTACTTTTTATGTACTATTTCTGCAAATTCGAGTTGCTGAGGATGTTCAGAGGCTAAAAGCTTCATCAAACGAGTATTGTGAAGCCATCCAATGATTGTTGATTTTGTTTTCTTCGGTTGTACTGTGAGTTTTTATTTAAAGGTTGTTTCTTATTCATGTTTATTACGTTTAATTGCCTTTACATCGGAAGATATGCATGTGTGATTGTTTATTGTTGATGGAAATCTTAATAAACCCTAGATCATCATGAATAAGAATAGTAATTTGAATCTATCATAACGGAAGTTAATAGGTTTAATTGCTAGATTATAAACATAAAGTTTACATCTTTGGTTAGAAAATGCGTTAATCTTGCATCGGAAGATAATAGATTAATAGATGAACTTTCTAAGGAATTAGGGTTCATGTTTAGATAAGGTGAATCACAACCTAGATAAAAACCACAATATAATCGAGATAGGAAATCAATGCTTGTTGGATAGGTGGATCAATCCTCGTTTGTTCGTTATAAACTTGATTTAAATCCTTAAAACTTGAATTTGTTTAGTTAGTTTACTTTTATTTGCATCTTAGTTTAGTTTAGTATTAAATAAATTCGCAACCCGTATTCTTCCTAGCTTTGGATTACATCCTCTGTCTAGTTTTATTTTCTGTTTTGTTCTGTTTCATTCGCTGTTTAGTTTAGTAATCGTGACATAGGTTAGTTAGTTAAACAAAAACTAGGGTTAGCAATCGCTAGTTCCCCGTAAGATCGACAAGCATTGATTTCCTATCTCGATTATATTGTGGTTTTTATCTAGGTTGTGATTCACCTTATCTAAACATGAACCCTAATTCCTTAGAAAGTTCATCTATTAATCTATTATCTTCCAATGCAAGATTAACGCGTTTTCTAACCAAAGATGTAAACTTTATGTTTATAATCTAGCAATTAAACCTATTAACTTCCGTTATGATAGATTCAATTACTATTCTTATTCATGATGATCTAGGGTTTATTAAGATTTCCATCAACAATAAACAATCACACATGCATATCTTCCGATGTAAAGGCAATTAAACGTAATAAACATGAATAAGAAACAACCTTTAAATAAAACTCACAAGATAAACCGAAGAAAACGAAATCAACAATCGTTGGATGGCTTCACAATACTCGCTTTGATGAAGCTTTTAGCCTCTCGAACATCCTCAAGAACTCAAATTTGCGTAAATAGTACAGAAAAAGTAACTAGTTTAATCTAGATCTAAAGTGCATAAAACTGGAATAAAAGGAGAAAACGCAGCCTAAAGCCGCCCTAGGTTTAGGGTTTTGAATAATGAGTGTATGGTATCCTTAGGGTTGAGAAACAAATGCATATTTATAGATCTCTAAGTCGGTTTCACTAAGTCGGCTACCGGACGCCTGTCTGATCCTTGAACGCCCGTCCATTCTTCATATGAACTTCAAATCGGGCCGAAGTCATGATCGACGCCGCTCACCCAAGCGCCCACCTCGGCGTCAAACTTCCTCGAATCAACTTTCCATCCCTCGACGCTGCTCAATTTACTGACGCCCGCCTCTTGATCGAGATTCGGACGCCACCCAAATGTTCGAATCTTGATTTCTTTGATCTCTATCTCTTTTCTTCTCTTCATTATCTCTTTTAATCACCATATATTTCGACTCTTATCTCTTTTAGGTGATAAGTTAATTAGGGTTTTAGCTTAGGTTTAAGGTTCTCTTGTGATTAATTCTCCCCTCTTTTTCCTCTCTCTGTTTCTGCTTTTATCCTTTCGCTCCCCTTCTTGTCTCATTATTTTTCCGCAAATTTCTGCTTTACTTATAATTTTCCCGCTACCAAACGGGCGTCAGGATATCGGACGTCCGTCCGCCGAAAATTTTCAATTCTGCTCGCTTTTAACCACTTAGACGAAGCGTCCGTAATATTTGGACGCCCGCTCAAGTATTCTCGTCTTCAGACGAGCGCTTGGACCACTAAACGCCCGCCTAGTCCAAATTTATCCGACGCCCGCCCAAGACATTGGACGTCCGTCTGGTCCCTTTTTTAAATAATCTTGTTTCCTTTCTTTTCTTTTCTTTAGGCTTTTAATTTTTAGTTCGTGCTCTTAATTTCTTAGTTTTTAGGCTTCTTTTACTTGTTTTTGGTCCGGTTTATGCAAACTCGAGTCGAAAGGACCGTTATTATACACCCACGACCCGAGCGAACCGTAGTCCGCCAAACAGCGGATTTTCCGCTCGCGTTCTCGCGAGAGCCGAGCAAGATCTTGAAGATCAATTAGCAAAGGAAATCATCGATTTTGTTATAATGGCCGCTAATAATAGACGTCGTTGGCGGACTACGCCATGCCAGGCGAAGTCAAAGTCAACCCGGCTATTGTTATTCCAAATGATTACCGCACAAACCTTTGAGTGAAGCCAGGACTTATCCGGATGATGCAAAGACGCATCAATTTTTCACGGCTATCAATCGAGAATCCGATACCCACTTACATACATTCTTAGAGATATGCGGTACTACACGCATCCAAGGAGTAAGTGAGGATGCTATCAAGCTAAAACTTTTTCTTTTTCTTTGAAAGGAGAGGCTAAGGAGTGGTACACCTCTCTCCCCTCCGAATCTATCACCACCTGGCGTAACTCAAAAGGAGTTCTTGAGTCAATATTTTCCACCTTCAAAGACGGCCCAGAGGCTTAAATGAAATATTCACTTTCTATCGTAAAGAAAATGAATCTTTCTTCGAATGTTGGAAGAGATTCAAGTCTCTTCTTAGAAAGTGTCCCCACCATGGCTTGCCACTGGAAAGGCAAGTCAATACATTCTTCAATGGATTGACCGAGCTTACAAAAGGCATGGTCAATAGCTCTTCCGGTGGGGCATTTCAAGAAAACACCGGAAGAGGGATGGGCACTTTGCTTTGAGGACATTGCAAAGTATAACTATGCCCCTCTTATCAAGCAATTCAAGCTCCTCCTCCTCCCAAGGTTGAGGAAGTCAATTTGCAAAGTTTGATCGCCATGCCGCAGGCTGCATGGCACCATCTCCAATTCCAAACCCGATAAATCAAAATTCTTTTTTTCCACGTAACCCTCGTGTTCAGATCGCGAAAATTGTCGCCGACGGGCCATATGAATGGCCGCGCCAATTTAATCCCCTCGCACCTTATCAAGTGAATGATGCTCATGATTATGGACGGTACAATCAAGTCACATGTCGAATTGACGAGGTGGGGCACACTTCTAAATTCTCGCCTATGAACGGACGTAATGCGAAGTGAATGCATTCTATGGCCGTAACAATCAAAGGTTCAATCGGTTTCTGGCCAGGGCAATTTTCAAAACCAAGGGTTTAATCCATCTTCAAATTTCAATCCTAATTCGAATTTTAATTCGAATCGAATTTCAATAGAAACCCCTGGTTTAATCGTAACCAAAACTCGAATTTTTCCAATCCTACGCAAAATTCAATCGAATCGCCTTCCAATTCAAACTCTCAATTTCAAAGTCGGCCCAGCCAGCCCTATTCTTCAAATTTCCAAAACTTTCAAAGCTCCTCCCAATCTAACAATCTTGAAGCCAAGTTGGAGAAGCAAAGTAGATCGATGAAGAATCTTGAGAGACAAATTGGGCAACCGGGTGAACAGCTTAGCTTAGACCCCAGGCAACCGCCAGCTTTCACCGAGAAGAATCCTGGCAGGTGGTCAAGTTGCTCAGCCGACTTGAACAAAGGCCCATGTACTGACCTCGTGCCATCAATTCAATGCGGTAAAGAGGAGGCTAGTGCAATGAATCTGAGAAGCGGTACTCAAGTTAGTGGTCCTTCCCATCAGGGAAACCACTAGCCCCTCCTGCCATTGATAAGGCGGGAGGGAAGCCGAGCACCTACACTCCTCAACTGCAGAGAAAAACTCAGGTGGCCGATCCCCGAGAGGTGAAGAAGTTGGAAATCCTCAAGTGGCTGATCCTCGAGGACCGAAAAAAAGCAAGTGAAAGTCGAAGTCGATCCCTCGACTACAAAGAAACTGAGAAAGTCGTTCGATGGAAGGATCTGAAGACAAAGCCGTAAGTGCATCCTCAAAGAAAGTCTTTTCTCGAGAATGACCTTAAGAAACTTCCATTTCCACCAAGAAAGAGCAACATTCCTTGATTGAGGATAAGAAGTATGAAAAGGTGCTAAACCTTTTAAAAATACTCAGTGAATCTTCCATTATCGATGTCTCTTGTCGAGATGCCTAAGTATACAAAATTTATCAAGGATGTTGTGTTTTCAAAAAGAAACTAGCGGTGCATGGAAAGGCAAATTGGCGAGGATTGTTCCATGATTAATTATGAAAACTTACCAATTAAAAGAGGTGACCTGGGGAAGTTCTTACTTACAAGAGTAATGGGAGGTCTAGTTTTCCTAATTCTTTGTGCGATCTAGGCGCCTCTATAAGCCTTATGCCAATGTCTCATGCAAACAAATTCGGTTTACAAAGCCTTCTAGAACCCACTACTATGAGTTTACAATTGACTGATAGATCTTCTAAGAAAGCTTCAGGGATCCTAAAAGACGTTTTGGTTCAGATTGATAGATTTACCTTTCCAGTCGATTGGTATGTTTTAGATATGGAGAAAGATGAAAACGTTCCCCTGATTCTTGGAAGACCTTTCTTATCTACAGCTAGAGCCCTCATCGATTGCGATGGTGGACAAGTGACTATCCGAGTTGGTGATCAAGAGGTGAGTTACAATGTCTTAAAGTCCATTCAAGTACCCTCTGGACCCCCAACCGGCTTTTCCATTGATTATATGACAGATGATTTCATTGATTTTATGGATAGACAAGTCATGGCTGTAGAAGCGGAATACGAGCGATTGGTTGACAACCTGAATACTCATGGTGTGGTTAATCTAGATCAATTAGCAGCTGATTTTGAGGAAGAATTGCTGGAAGGAGAAGCTTTGGCAGTGGGACCACAGAGTAAACTCAGTGATATTGAGTTGAAAAGTGGAGATCTCAAGTCGAGTGTTGAAGACCCCCCTGCAGATTTGGTGTTGAAGCCGTTGCCTAAACATCTTAAGTATGTGTTTTTAAGAGAAGGTGACAAGCTTCCATTGATTATATCTGCCAAGCTTTCTCGTTTAGCGGAAATGAAACTTATCAACGTCTTGAAGAAAAATGAAAAAGCTTTTGGTTGGCGGTGTAGGAGATATCGTAGGGATATCTCCGACATCTGTATGCACAAGATCAAGACGAATGAGGGTGCGAAATGCGCTCGACAAATTTCTGCAGAGGAGGCTCAACCCTCATATGCAAGAAGTCGTTAAAAAGAAATCATCAAACTTCGGACATGGGAATCATTTATGCCATCGCGGATAGTGAATGGGTTTCCCGACTCAAGTGGTTCCTAAGAAAGGTGGAATTACAATTGAGAAGAATGAGAAGGGAGAGGAGATAGCATTGAGACTTGTCACCGTTACTGAGTCTCAGATCGATTATCGGAAGCTCAATGAGGTAACCATGAAAGATCACTTTCCCTTCCATTCATTGATCAGATGCTTGAGCGTCTGGCGGGACACGCATTCTATTGCTTCCTAGATGGATATTCAGGATACTTCCAGATACCCATTGATCCAAATTGACCAAGAAAAGACCACTTTTACCTCGCCTTTATGGTACATTCGCATACAAAGCGAATGCCATTTTGGTCTCTCGCAATGCCCCACTACTTTTCAAATGATGTATGCTAGCTATCTTTGACGGGCTTGTAGAAAAGTGTATGGAGATTTTTATGGACGATTTTTCGGTTTTTGGTCAGTCTTTTGATGATTGCCTTGACAATCTTGATCAAGTGTTATCCAGATGTGTGGAAAAGAACTTAGTACTTAATTGGGAAAAATGCCATTTCATGGTAGACGAGGGAATAGTTCTTGGCCACAAAATCTCCGCCAAGGGTATAGAAGTTGACAGGGCAAAAGTGGAAGCTATTGAGAAAATGAGCTATCCTAAGAATGTGCGCGAAGTTAGAGGCTTTCTTGGACATGCCGGTTTCTACAGAAGATTCATTCAAGACTTCTCCAAGATAGCCAAGCCCCTATCTACTTTACTGAAGGAAGACGTTGAATTCAATTTTGATGAAAACTGCAAGCAAGCGTTTGAGGAGCTCAAGGACCGTTTAATATCTGCTCCAATTCTTATATCGCCTGACTGGAACCTAACTTTTGAGCTTATGTGCGACGCATCAAACTATGCTGTTGGTGCTGTTCTAGGACAAAAGATCAAGGGAAGTTCCAAATTATCTATTACGCCACCACACATTGAACCCCTCTCAAGTTAACTATACCACTACTGAAAAGGAACTTTTGGCCGTAGTTTTTGCTATGGACAAGTTCCGTAGTTACTTGTTAGGAGCTCAAGTGATCGTGTGGACTGATCACGCCGCTTATGCGTTCTCGATGACTAAGAAAGAGGCTAAACCGCCTCTTGCGTTGGATACTGACCCTACAAGAGTTTGACGTTCAGATAAAGGACAAAAAGGGCAGTGAAAATGTAGTGGCGGATCACGTTTCTAGAATGTTAAATGAGGAAAAAGATGAACCAGATGATATAGATCTTTACTTTCCTCTAGAAAACATTATGTTGATAGACGGTTGTCCTCCTGATGTTCCATGGTATTCTTCCATTGTAAACTACCTTCATGCCCGTTATCTCGATCTAGAAATGTCTTACCTGGAGAAGAAAAAGTTCTTCTCTGATTTGAAATATTTCGTTTGGGATGAACCTTATCTTTTTAAGATCTGTAAAGATGGTTTGCTTAGAAGATGTGTTCCTGAGTCTGAGCAATGAGATATTATTGAGCAAAGCCTACAGTGGACCCACCGGAGGTCACTTTGGTCTCGTGGAAAATCTGCTTGCTAAGATCTTCCAATCCGGTTTCTATTGGCCTACGATCTTTAAGGACACGAAGCTTTACGTAAAGCTTGTGATAGGTGCCAAAGGACCGGTACTCTGACAAGGCGTTTTGACATGCCTTTAAAACCCATCCTCGAATGCGAAGTCTTTGATGTATGGGGTATCGATTTTATGGGACCATTCCCATCATCTTGCGGTAATAAATACATCTTAGTCTCACGTAGACTACGTGTCTAAATGGGTGGAGGCTCAAGCCACTCCTCACAATGATCATAAACGGTCATGAAATTTCTAAAGAAAAATATCTTCGTGAGGTTTGGATGTCCACGGGCCTTGATCGATGATGAAGGGGACGCATTTCGCAACCGACCCCAGAGAAAGTCCTTGAAAAGTATGGTGTCCGTCATAAGCGTACACACCATATCATCCGATGACTAGTGGTCGTTTGAGAGAAGCAACCAAAGTATCAAGAAAATCTGGAAAACGCAGTCAACAGATCATAGAAAAGACCGGAGTTTGAAGTTGGATGACGACTTTGGGCATGAGAATCGCTATAAAACCCCTATGGGGACATCTCCATATCAAATGGTCTACGGAAAGCCATGTCATCTGCCTGTCGAGTTAGAGCATAGAGCCTATTGGGCTACAAAGTTTCTGAACTTTGATTCCCGATCTTGTGGACAACATCGACTGCAGCAGTTACATGAGTTAGACGAATTCAGACTCCAGGCCTATGAAAGTGCCAGGATTAGTAAAGATAAGATGAAGCTACTCCACGATGCTAAGATTAAGAAGAGAGAATTCCATGTCGGCGAACAAGTTCTTCTATACAACTCTAGGTTGCATTTGTTTCCTGGAAAGTTGAGGACACGTTGGTCCGGCCCCTTCGAGATTCTCCAAATCATTCCTGGAGGCGTTCTAGAACTTCATGGTTATAGTGGTGACCCGTTTCGAGTGAATGGCCAAAGGTGCAAGCACTATATTGGTGAACCTAAAGAGAAACCTCTGAATGTCCGTTGCCTCGATATCCTCGGGTGTGGTGCTACGGAAGTCGACGAATTCGACGAGTCTTCACCCAACCTGTTTGCAGAGGATGGCTGTAGTGGTCCTTCTGAAGAAGTTCTAGCTGGTAGTTGGGATATGGAAGAATTGGAGAGGGAGCATCAGTTGAAGCGTCATCAGAGGGCTCAGAGAATGAAGAGATCACCCATGGGGAAGTTCAAGCGTATTTGGAAAGCTATTAAAGATTTCACCCCATGTGTGAGATGTCAAGTTTCTGCACCACACCATCGATCGTCGGCTTACACGAGGTAGTGGTGGCGAGAAAAGTCAAATGGCCTGATCCAGGCTGAGTTTTAAACGGTGTCGAGCTAACGACATTAACCAAAAGCGCTACTAGGAGGCATCCTAGATATCCCTTATTATATTAGTTAAATTCTGTTTATGCTGTTAGTGTTATATTATTTAAGTTTTAGTTTAATTAAGTTTTAGCTGACTAAGTTTTTCTATTTATATCTGTCAGTTAGTGTGCTTTCTAGATATGGATTACGGAGTTCTTCTTGAGGAGTTCCCCATCATTAGTCGGATCCCACTGATTCTGATGAGTGATGGACCAGGAGGCACTATAGTCTTGCACGTAGATTTTGAGCTTAGTACCGTCTGAAGACCATCACCTATGTTCTCATTGTCCCCATTGTTCGGGAGGAAGTGACTTCACTCTTGAGGAGCTACAGAAGCTATAGGGCGTCCCATATCGGTCCTAAATGACCCTATGCCGATGATCTAGCGCCTGGTACTACTGAGCTTCACATTTTAGAGGTTTAGAGGTAGCTGGAGATGACGAGGCGTATAAGACGACTATGATTTCCCTCCTGCTATTGATATGCTTCGTCGTCTCATCCGTTTGGTGGATTGGGACGAGATTTATCAGAACTAAGCGTTAGTTAGGTTTGTTTAAATCGAGCAAGCGACGTAAAAAACAAAGCGCTTAGTGGGAGGCAACCCACGTTCTCAATTGCTTTTATTTATTTTCTAAATATTTTATGTACTTCGTTTGATTTTTATTTGTAGTTTTGAAGTTTTATTTAAGTTTAATAAGAGATGAAATTTTGAATTTGAGTTTTATGGGAATTTTATGATTTTTTTGCACATTTTCTGCTTGGGCGCCCGTCTGCAGCACATCGGGCGCCCGTCCGCTATAACCAATCCTGCAGACGAACGTCCACTAAGTCTGGACGCCCGTCTGATTTATTCCCTCCAATCATGTATGTGATTTAAACTTTTGGACGGACGTCAGATAAACTGGACGCCCGTCCAGTTCATCTGATTTCGGATGGGCGCCCGCCCACCGAAGTTGAACAGCGTCCGACCTGCTTCATATATACCCTTTCTTCGAGTGAACCTTCACTTTTCGGGATCTTCAAACGCTAAAAACGTTTATCTCCTCCTTTTTGCCCTAAAATCGTCAATTCTAAACCATTTTGAGCGATTTCAAGTGCTATAGACCGCTTTTGATACCCTCTCCTCGATTTTCATAACCAAAACTCCCAACACGCTATATTTTTGGAGAATCAGCACCCATTGTAGTCCGACTTTTAAGAGAAAAAAAAATCCGATTTTTGGAGGCCATTTGGACTTGTTTGGACTAATCTTCATCTCGATCAGCATCTACTCATCTTACTCGATAAGTTAGTAACAACTTTTCTCGATTTTGTTCACGTTTTTCTGAGTTCGATCTTTGGGTCGGCTCGTTCACTTGAATATCACCTTATTTGTTTTATTTCTTTCGTTTTGGTTCTTGCTTCTTGATGGTTGGTGCTGTGATGATGATGTGGATGATGAATGGGTTGGTTTTTGATAATGGATGGTTGTGGTTTGTGGTTTGGTTGATTTGAAATCCCGATTTGGATGTTAAACGGGTATCTTTTGTGCGTATTGGGATTGTTTGGTGTAGACTAGGCTTGAAAATGGTTCATAAGAAGGAAGTTATGAAGAGACACGGGAAGGAAGTAGCTAGGGAGGCCGGGAAGAAGCGCAAAGAGTTCGACCCAACCTTAGTGGATCCCAACCGAGGTGTGAGCATTCGGGAGCAACCCCCTAGAGCCACCCAAACTAGGGCAACCTTAAGAGATGAACCAACCTCAGACTCTGAGACGGACGACGATATTCCTTTAGTACGGATGCCTAGAGCTCAGAAAGGCGGAGCCTCGTCTAGGGTTGAGGAGGTTGTAGAAGCTACACGGGAAGATGTGCCGGTTGAACCTAGGGCTGATCCACCTAGAAAGAGAGCCAAAACCGTACCCCCTATGCCTTTGCCTCGTCGATTCGTGAACCCTAGAGCTCACGATGCGTATAAACAACACTATTTCTCGAGGACGATGTTGATAGAAAGGGCCACTTTGGAGGCAAAGGTTGATCCCGGTTTGTCAAGTCATATGGGATCGGAAATGGGACGCTTTGATGACGATTCCAACTACGCCGGTCAATAGTTCCTTGGTTCGGGAGTTTTATGCAAACTGTTCAGAAACCGACTTGGAAACGAAGGTAGTTGTAGTTCAAGGAGTCCAAGTTCCGTTTACACCGGAGGTGATCAATGCAAAGTATGGGTTGGCGGCTTTTGAGGGTAGAGATTATAAGGAGGAGATTTTACATAGGCAGAGTTTGGGACGGGATCCTTTGGAGGAGTTGCGGTTAAGAGTGTGCCCGGATGTGGCTTGGACATTAAGACCGGGAGGAGACCGGAAGGAGTTAGTCACCACGACCTGGACGGAGGATTGGAAGGTCCAGTGTCGGTTTATTCAGAGTCGGTTGTTGCCTAAGAACAACCTGACACACTTTCATATTGGTGACCTAGGCATGTTATATGCATTGACATTTGGTTTGAATGTGGATGTGGGACAAGCTTTGTATGACAAGATATCTATCAATCAGAAGGTTTATACACGGAGCTTGATCGTCCCTCACCTTATCCATAGTTTGTGTATCGATGCCGGTGTGCCGGAGTATGGAGCGGATCACAAGCCCAAGAACCCTAGGCCAATACAGAGAGAGAAGGGTAAGCCTTCGGGACAGTCTGAGACGGAGACACCTCGGAGCCTGGTTCGTCTTCGCACCACCTCCGGTTCCCTCCTTGTCTAGTTTATCTCCTGGAGAGGGCTCGGTATAGCATGGCCAATAGTCTACGAGATTGGATGACTGATATCCAGGAGACACAGAAGAACATGATGTACGTGCTAAAGTGCATTGTGGAGGGCAAGAAACCGAGGGATATGCAAATTTTCAAGGAGAGTGATACGGAGTTCCTCTTTTCCGATGCGATCGAAAGGTTTATTGCCGATGTACTTGAGGCGGAGAGAGCTCGATGATGAGGAGGTTGCGGAGGAGAGACCTACTGGGACTGCTACTGCCCGGTTACACAGCCGGCACCTTCATCGACGACGTCTACGGCTGCTGTACCCTCCACTGATCCCACCACTGCTGCTGATTCTGCTGTTCCTCCGGCTGCTGATACCCCGGCTCCGGGGCAGTCTTGATTTCATTTGTCTATTTTTCGATTTGCACTAGCTCTGGTGGTTGTATATTTCTGCTACTTTTTACTTCTATGGTTCATTGTAATTTTTGATGTTGCTACTATTTATTCTTTCGATGGATCATGTAAGCCATAAGGCACCCGTACTTTCATTTCGACTTGGTTTCTACTTTTTGGTTGTATTGGATGCTTTATCTCTTGTTGATTTTGCTGTGTCTTTTCATTTTGGTATAACTCCCCGTTTTCCCCGAGATAGTTCCATGTTTGTCAAGACGTGCAGGTATATTTTTAGCGGTTTCGTCGCGCTACATTATCTGGTTACGCGTTCTAAGTGTCATTATGTAGGCTCCGGCCTGACCGACGATTCGAGATTCGATTTAAATCAGCTAAGTCTTTTCCTTTTTCTTTCGTTCTACACAACACGAGGACATGTTGATTTTTAAGTGTGGGGGAGGGGAATGTTTCGATATGTATCTACACATTTGCTTAGTGCGTAATGTTTCTATGCAAAATGAGCTAAAATTTTCGTAATTTTTCGACACTTTTGTTTTTGTTTTGTCCCGAGTAGGCAATTCGATTCAATGTTCGTTATTTTTATAGTCATTTAAGCTATATATCATATGTTTGATAAGTTAGTTGTTTCACCTGAGATCGATTTTTCACGAGCCATAGTAAATGATGAGCTACTTATAAAGTTATACCCCTTTTGGACGAGTGATCTTTGATTATCTTATACGTCATGTACTTAGTGCTACGCATATATCTTGAGACTTATGATAGTTTGTATTTAGTCCCGAGTATGTTATACTGTGAATATCTAAGGTTTGAATGTGATAAGTAACACGTAACTTGATGTCAAATGAAAAAGTTGAAAAAAATATGAAATAATTGGGTGTGTCGAAAGCTGGTTTATGATTTGAGTGAGGTAGGGTGTACCACGTATGTCCTATACCACTATGATGACCAAAAGCTCACGACAGTCAGAAGAAGCTGCCTTATGATTTGAGTAAGGTAGGGTATATCTCGAATATCCTATTCTGCTATGACAGGGCAATAGCTCATTCTGATGTGTGTTTAAAAGTGAAAAAGTTAAATCAACTAAAGAAGTGTTACGAAATGTATATAAGACTAAGTTATCGTCTATCTTATCCCCAAAGAAGCCCGATGAGATATGTCTTTGTAGGATTATCCTCCGAGTATTTCGAAAGGCCCTGATATATTCGATCATCCTTTTAGGGCTATATCACGTTTGTAGGTACATCTTATGAGTGTCATTTATTGCTAGTCTACGAGGGGGTATTAGCTAGTTTTGCTTTGAGTTTCTCAAGTTCGGATTTAGTGGAAGTTTATTATGGCTATGCACACACACTGGTGGACTTCTGATTTATTGGATACGTGTTATATATGTTTAGATGTCTATCTTTTCTCGAGCCTTTATCTTTGTTTTGTTTTGCTCGGGACGAGCAAAAGCTTAAGTGTGGGGGAGTTGTTAAGGGTGAATTTATACGATTTATAACGCTATATTCTATGATATTTTTCCCCGTATTTGTACTAAATTGCATAAGAAACGTGTGTTTAATGAATATATTGAGTAAATGATATCTCTAAAGAGTTAATCGCAAAATAGGTTGATTTATGTGCTTTAATTATGTTTTTACGATTATTTGAGCGATATTACATTTTGTGGTGTTTTGATATGATGTAGATATATTTTTCAAGGCTCAAATGATGATCAAAGGAGATAAGAGTCGAAATATATGGTGATTAAAAGAGATAATGAAGAGACGAAAAGAGATAGAGATCAAAGAAATCAAGATTCGAACATTTGGACTGGCGTCCAGAATCTCCGTCCAGCAGACGGGCGTCTGGTAAATTGAACGAGCGTCCAGGGATGGAAAGTTGATTCAGGAAGTTTGGACGCTGAGGTGGACGCTGGGTGGACGAGCGTCTGATCATGACTCGGCCCGATTTGAAGTTCATATGAAGAATGGACGGGCGTTCAAGGATCCAGACGGGCGTCCGGTAGCCGACTTAGTGAAACCGACTTAGAGATCTATAAATATGCGGCTGTTTCTCAACCCTAAGGATACCATACACTCATTATTCAAAACCCTAAACCTAGGGGCGGCTTTAGGCTGCGTTTTTCTCCTTTTTATTCCAGTTTTTATGCACTTTAGATCTAGATTAAACTAGTTACTTTTTATGTACTATTTCTGCAAATTCGAGTTGCTGAGGATGTTCAGAGGCTAAAAGCTTCATCAAGGGGAACTGGCGATTGCTAACCCTAGTTTTTGTTTAAATAACTAACCTATGTCACGATTACTAAACTAAACAGCGAATGAAACAAAACAAAACAGAAAAATAAAACTAGACAGAGGATGTAATCCAAAGCTAGGAAGAATACGGGTTGCGAATTTATTTAATACTAAACTAAACTAATATGCAAATAAAAGTAAACTAACTAAACAAATTCAAGTTTTAAGGATTTAAATCAAGTTTATAACGAACAAACGAGGATTGATCCACCTATCCAACAAGCATTGATTTCCTATCTCGATTATATTGTGGTTTTATCTAGGTTGTGATTCACCTTATCTAAACATGAACCCTAATTCCTTAGAAAGTTCATCTATTAATCTATTATCTTCCAATGCAAGATTAACGCGTTTTCTAACCAAAGATGTAAACTTTATGTTTATAATCTAGCAATTAAACCTATTAACTTCATTATGATAGATTCGAATTACTATTCTTATTCATGATGATCTAGGGTTTATTAAGATTTCCATCAACAATAAACAATCACACATGCATATCTTCCGATGTAAAGGCAATTAAACGTAATAAACATGAATAAGAAACAACCTTTAAATAAAAACTCACAGTACAACCGAAGAAAACGAAATCAACAATCGTTGGATGGCTTCACAATACTCGCTTGATGAAGCTTTTAGCCTCTGAACATCCTCAAGAACTCGAATTTGCGTAAATAGTACATAAAAAGTAACTAGTTTAATCTAGATCTAAAGTGCATAAAAACTGGACTAAAAAGGAGAAAAACGCAGCCTAAAGCCGCCCCTAGGTTTAGGGTTTTGAATAATGAGTGTATGGTATCCTTAGGGTTGAGAAACAAATTGATATTTATAGATCTAAGTCGGTTTCACTAAGTCGGCTACCGGACGCCCGTCTGGATCCTTGAACGCCCGTCCATTCTTCATATGAACTTCAAATCGGGCCGAGTCATGATCGACGCTCGTCCACCCAGCGTCCAAACTTCCTTGAATCAACTTTCCATCCTGGGCGCTGTTCAATTTACTGTGCCGCCTGTCTGGCTGGATTTGGAGATTCTGGACGCCAGTCCAAATGTTCGAATCTTGATTTCTTTGATCTCTATCTCTTTTCATCTCTTCATTATCTCTTTTAATCACCATATATTTCGACTCTTATCTCCTTTGATCATCATTTGAGCCTTGAAAAATGTATCTACATCATATCAAAACACCACAAAATGTAATATCGCTCAAATAATCGTAAAAACATAATTAAAGCACATAAATCAACCTATTTTGCGATTAACTCTTTAGAGATATCATTTACTCAATATATTCATTAAACACACGTTTCTTATGCAATTTAGTACAAATACGGGGAAAAATATCATAGAATATAGCGTTATAAATCGTATAAATTCACCCTTAACACTCCTTTTTCCTTAGCTTATGGATGTGAAGCAGTCATCCCGGCAGAGATCGGGTTAACCTCTCCGAGGACCGAGCTCCATTCCCAACCAGATCAGGACATTGAGCTTCGACACTCCAAAGATGACCTTGAGGAAGCCAGGGAAGTGGCCTACATCCGAATGGCCAAATACAAGCAGAGGATATCACGGTATTACAACTCTAAAGTCAGACACTCCTATTTCAAAGAAGGAGATTTTGTACTACGAAGAAATGAGGTTAGCAAGCAAGGCCCGCAAGGGAAACTTAACCCGAACTGGGAAGGTCCCTATAAGGTGGTGAAGGTTCACGGCAAAGGTGCATACCAGTTAGCAGATGCAAGCGGCATGACTGTTCCCAGAAGCTGGAATGCCAACAACCTTAGAAAATTTTATGTCTAGGACAGGTTCCAGGCTTATTTTCCTTTTTGCTCTTATATTATCAATAAAGGTGTAATCAAACACCCCTGCATTTTAATAAAATTTTAATTTTTCTAGGTTAACCGTTTTGTTTTTAACTGAGGCCTGTTTGCAAAGGACAAACTTCCTTAGTCTGCAGGTCAGGCTATATTATTAACTAAGGCCTGCAAGTCAGACTCAGATATCTTGAATACCACAAGCTCTCCGAGTCCTCGGGCCAGGACGGGGTCTTAATTGAGTCATGCAGGACAGACTCAGAAAGTTTGCAAAGGACAAACTTCCTTAGTCTGCAGGTCAGGCTATATTCTTAACTGAGGCCTGCAAGTCAGACTTAGATAGCTTGAATACCACAAGCTCCCCGAGTCCTCAGGCCAGGATGGGGTCTTAACTGAGTCATGCAGGACAGACTCAGAAAGTTTGCAAAGGACAAACTTCCTTAGTCTGCGGGACAGGATGAATTTTTACAAAACTTACAGATGTTCAAAACACAGTATGCCACCCAAACCATCAGAAATGCATGCCATACTGGGGGGTGCAAGGGGACATCTATAAGATAAGCATTTGAACCCAAATTAAATCAAGAGAAAACACTTCAAGAAGGAGCAAAAGTACAAAATACAGTGAGCAGGGCACCACAAAGTATAAACAAAATACATGAACTTTTGCTTAAAAGTTTCAAAATTTTCAAAAAGTTGTTACGAAAAGCGTGCCCCAACAGCATGAGGAAGAGCGGTCAGGCCTAGGTCTCTGGAGTCTGCTCTGTTGAAGCCGGGGTGGGCTCAGCACCTTGAGAAACAGGACGACGCTTGGCGTACTTGGCTCCAATGTCTTCACCTTCTTTAAACTCCCTCAACCTGGCATCATAAGCATGACCCACACCTTCCTTACACATGGTGCGATAGTGCATAAGGTTAAGGAGAACCAGCTCAGGACATTTCTCTTTTGCCTCGTCCACACCCGTTGTGTATACGTGCTACATGACGGGGTTCGGTAGATCCTTCAGAGCTCCGGCTAGGTGGTCGGAGGACTTGTACTCATGCACGACTCGGGTATCCCGAGCCGGGAGAGAGGCTTCCAGAGCAGCCATCTCTGCTCGAACTTTGGCCAGTGCCTGCTCTAGCTCAGAGTTCTCTGCTACATACTCGTCATGCCTGGCCTGGAGCTCGGCAGTGCATTTGGCCTTAGTCACGGCAAGCTGCCTTTTAAAGCTGCAATCTCTTGGTCCTTAGCTTTCGAGGCCTCCCTATGCTTCTCAGGCTCACTCGGAGCTCCTCGATTGTCCCCTTTAAACCCTCCTTCTAGCGCCAATTGAAGATGTCGGGTATCACCTATAGATCCAATCAACCTCTAGAACGACTTGAACAAGAATTAAAACAACAGGGATTGTGATTTGTGTATGATTGAGATTGAGCCTGAGAGTTAGTTTCCCTCAAGTTGCTTACGTATCCAATAGTGGAATTGGAATCAAGTCTTTCGTAGTTCGTTAGGGTTGTTGATATAGGGAGGCGTCTAGCCCCTTTTCTTGTTGGACAAGCACACGATTCTTAAGCCCTAAGGATTATTACGCCCTAATCTTTGATAAGAGATATTTAAGACTATATTCGAAATATACGATTTACTTCCTATATTCCAGGGATCCTTCCCGTCACTATCCTACTTCATAGGCACACGTGTGAATTATCACAAAAGGAAAGGCCCATACGACCTGCACTGGGCTTCCCAGATCGTCTCAACCTGAGTTTCACGACCTGCCCCCCGTTATGACCGAGCCGGCCTGCGGTGGTCTAGTCGGGAAGGTATGGTCACGCCCTACCCGGGTAGGGTACGGCTACCGCGGGGCCCTTGGCCTTAAATGTTACCATCACACTCTTCTTTATTGATCTTAAAGCGTTCTTGAAATGACACGTGGCAAGACCTACTCCTACCATCGTCATCAAGCCTCAACGTAAAGGCTCACGCTTTGGCTAGTTTTGAGAAAAAGTTGGTAAAAAAATGTGTTCATGGAAAAGCAGCTTCCAATATGGCTGTGTAATAGTCTGTGACATCCTTTTGTCTAAGCGGCTTCTATTGGCCAGGGGCGGACCCACACCCCCCAGGGGGGGTCCAGTGACCCCACTCGATTTTAAAAAAAAAAAAATGCAAAACGACGTCGTTTTTGCGTTTTGACAAAAAAATATAATTTTAACCTAATTTTAATAAAATTAGACTTTCCCAGTTTCCCTCCCATTTCGCCCCTCATTCTCGAAGAAGCGCCCCTTTCGCTCCGACTCCGAAGAAGACAAGAAGTCCGACCTCCACAGCTCCACTCTCCATCATTACCGTCTCCGTTCTTCAGAGTTCAGGCCGCCGCCGCTTCACTGCAGTTTATCTTCTTCTTCTCCGGTGCTGCTGGAGGCTGGAGCCATCAATCAATCGGTCCTCTTCGGCTCTTCTTCTCCGGTGCTCGCTTTTACCGCTTCTTCTTCTCCGGCTTTCATTTGAAGGTAATAATTTGATTTCATTTGTTGTGTTGTTAATCACTTAATAGTTAATTCAGTTAATTGTTAGTTGTTACCCTAATTTTTAGTTTTTTACACCCCTGTGGCTGTGTGTGTGGTGCGGCTGTTTATTTTTATTTTTATTTTCTTAACAGATTAATTGATATATCAGTTATATGGACCGTTTTCTTAATAAACGAAGTCGGGTTGGTGAATTTGAGGAAATTGTTACCGAGTTTGAGAATCCGGGAGTGGGTGCATCTAGCGGGGTTAGTTCTCATAGTAGACAAATTGTTGATTTGAGTAGCCTCCCTGCAGAGCCTTCAGAAAGGAAAAAAATATCTGAGTATCATCCGAATCAAATTGATGAAATTAGAAGAGCTTATATCTTAAAGGGACCTTGTCAACCCCATGATCATGAATTTCCTAAGACAAAGTATGGAACGAGAACTCGTCGATTTAATCCAATGTGGTTTAAAGAATATGCTAATTGGTTAGAATATAGCATTAAGGAAGACAAAGCATATTGCTTGTGTTGTTATTTGTTTAGAGATGAATTTGGGAATCAAGGTAGTGGTGGCGCATTTGTAAGTGAAGGTTTTAATGCTTGGAATAAAAAAGAGAGGTTAGGAATCCATGTTGGTAATGAATCTAGTTCTCATAATTTTGCATTGAGGAAATGTGAGGATCTAAGGAGACAAGAGCGTTCCATTGAGGTTTCTTTTCATAAACATACAAATATTCAAAACAGAAATATTTGGCTCGATTAAGTGCTACCATTGAAGTATGTAGAATTATGTTACATCAAGGGTTGGCTTTTAAGTGGTCATGATGAGTCCGAAGGTTCTTCAAATCAAGGAAATTTTCTTGAATTTCTTAAATACTCGCTAATACAAGTGAGCATATCCGTAAAGTTGTCCTTGAAAATGCTCCAAAAAATCATCAAATGACATCTCCAAGTATTCAGAAAGACGTTATTAATTGTTTTGCTAAGGAGATACAACTTCGTATACTTGATGAGATGAAAGGTGATTTTTTTTCATTGTTGGTGGACGAGTCTAGTGATGTCTCAGGGAAAGAACAAATGGCTGTGATTTTTCGATTTGTTGACTGTCATGGGAATGTAAAAGAGAGATTTATTAGTGTTACCCATGTGAAGGAGACATCGTCTTCGAATTTGAAATCTGCCATTGATAATTTATTTGCTGAGTTGGGCTTGAGTTTGATGACAATTCGTGGTCAAGGGTATGATGGGGCCAGTAATATGAAGGGTAGGTTCAATGAGTTGAAAACTTTGATTATGAGAGAAAACAAGTCTGCATATTATATTCACTGTTTTGCCCATCAACTTCAGTTGGCTCTTGTTGCCGTGGCTAAAAAACATCAAGATGTCGAATCATTTTTTTCTATGACATCCATGTTGACGAGTGTTGTCGGTGCATCTTGCAAGCGTAAAGATATGGTTCGAGAATTCCAAGCGAAAAAGATATTTGAAGATATCAATAATGGTTTCATTGAAACAGGATCAGGATTAAACCAAGAGGTAAGTCTTAAAAGGGCCGGAGATACACGTTGGGGATCTCATCACGATTCTTTGATAAACTTGGTTCTTTTGTTCTCTAGTGTTGTTGAGGTTCTAAAATTTGTTGAGTGTGATGCTCACGATACTCCAAAACAGAACCAAGCAAAAGGTTTGTTGATATATTTTGAATCCTTTGATTTTGTCTTCAATTTACAGTTGATGTTGAAAATTTTGATGATCACAAATGGGTTGTCAATAGCTTTGCAAAAAAAAGATCAAGACATTGTGAATGCTATGAGATTTGTTGAAATGACAAAGAAGCAATTGCAAGAGTTAAGAGATCATGGATGGGAGGATCTCTTAGGTAATATCACTGCATTTTGTGATAAGCATGATATTGATTGTTTGGATATGAATGCTGAGTATGTTTTTTCATTCAATCGTCGGCGTAAAAGTAACATCACTAATGATTTTCGTTATCGTGTGGAATGTTTTTATGCAATTGTGGATATGCAACTTTCAGAGATAAATGATCGATTTACTGAGATCAATTCTGAGTTACTTCTTTGTATTGCTAGTTTGAGTCCATTCGATAATTTTGCGGGGTTTGATGTAAAAAGGTTGATGAAGATGGCTGAGTTTTATCCTAATGACTTCTCTCCGTATGAATGTATGGTGTTAAGAACTCAACTGGATACATATATTATGGATGTGTCAACGGATGATGATTTAGTGACTTGAATGGGATTGGCGCCTCATCTACATTGTTTGGTGCAAACAAGAAAGCACGTTGGGTATAATTTGGTGTATCGGCTTTTGAGGCTAGCTTTGGTTTTGCCGGTAGCAACAAAGTGTGTGGAAAGAGGCTTCTCTGCAATGACCATTGTTAAGACACCGTTGCGGAATCGAATGGCTGATGAATTGCTAAGCGATTGTCTTATTTGTGACATTGAAAAGGATTTGCTAAATAGTATTAGCACTGATGTCGTTATAAAACGATTTCAAAACATGAAAACTCGTAGGACAATTGTAATTTATGGGCGATGTGTACGGTTATTTTGTGCTTGATTTGAAAAACAGTTTTAATTGGTTGGCTATATTTTTTAATTTTGTGTCATGATAAGTTGAAATTTATGATTATATATTGTACTTTTGATCCAGAACAATTATAATCCATCAACTATTTTTTGTAATATTTGCCGGAAAAAAGTTTCAATTTGTCGGTTTTTTTTTTTTTTTTTTTTTTTTTTTTGACTGATATATTTTTGTGACCCCACTGAACTTTCATCCTGGATCCGCCACTGCTATTGGCACTACACTTTTACTGTTGGCACCATAATCATTTTCGGTATTTAAAAAATTATTCCGGGTATCATGATTATTTTGTGCAAATAACAAATTCACCTTGTCAATTTTATAACTATAACGTCAATGCTGCTGAAATTATTCAAAACAATCGTCAATGGTGCCGGAGCAAAAATAAATAAAAATACGTGTGTGCTATCAGAAGTAAAGAAAAAAAAATAAAGAAAATGGTGTCAAAAGCAAACGTGCGGTGTCAATGAAAACCGCATTTGTTTAATAAAAGCTATTGTTTCATGAAAAAAAAAAAAGTGTAAAGAATGAACATTAAGGATATAAATACAAAAACATGTGCACCAATAGTCTACTTTCTTCTTTTTACATTTTTTAACGGGTCAACATTCCCAAAAAATTATAACGCATCATAATTCATTTATTTTATTGATAAATTGCATAAGATGTTTTTAGTAAGTCTCTTTTCACACATTAAAAAAATCTTAACCGATCATATTTTTATTTTCAGTTTTACCCTTTAATTTTTCACTAATTCGTTCTGACTCAACTTTACTTGTCGAATTTCAGTAAGGCGGCATCAATCACTCTTCTCGAGTTTAATGACCGGAGTATCAATTGTGCTTCCTGACCGACTGATATTGAATCTAGAAAATATTCAACATCCCGACTCAAATTCAGTCAGAATAACAATCCTGACTCAAATTCAGTCAGAATAACATATATAAGTATGAAAAGACGTTCCTTAATTTTACTCCCATAAACATTTTTTCCAATGGAAAAATAAAAGAGAGCATCACGAGATTGCAACAGAATCCTGGCAATTTAATAGACATGCTGGGGGTATATATGGGATGATGAACTGGATGCCTCAAGAAAATGAGATTATATATGGTTTTCACTGTATAAAAAAAGAAAAAAGAAAAAAGAAAAAAAAAGAAAAAGGAAAGGAAACTAATTCTTGGCAATAGGAGCAGCAGATGATTTCTTCACTCC
Organism: Gentiana macrophylla; assembly: GCA_026214975.1. Taxonomy (NCBI): domain Eukaryota; kingdom Viridiplantae; phylum Streptophyta; class Magnoliopsida; order Gentianales; family Gentianaceae; genus Gentiana; species Gentiana macrophylla. The sequence goes on from CM047817.1 coordinate 46,378,867, forward strand.
CTCCTGCTTTTTATCAGAAATGTCTGCTGCTTTTCTTTTATCCTTCCTCTCCCTCTTCTTCAATGTCGTCATGTGTGCTTTCAGAATCGTCGCATACGAGCCTTGAAAACGTTGGTGGTCCTTCGCTCCAACCTATTTATATATATATCACACAATCATTCCCCAGAAAGAAGCGTTAGTCTGATGATTTATTTCGCATCCTATTATTGCATACCATCTTACACAAACATTAAGTAGTTACTGAGTGAAATTTAGCAGTGTCTGTAATTATAAGTAAAAACCGCATGTAGTATTATTCACTTGAAACTCAATTATACCGCATACTAGTTTGCAAGGAAACATCTTTTCAATTAACACCAAAATATAAATTAACACAATAACCAATCATTTATGTCGTGATAGCAACATTATCACGACATAATGTTGTGATAATGTGTGTTTTTAGGGGTGAGAGTGTGTGTGTGTATGTTTTTAGGGGAGAGAGGAGAGATTAAAGAGAAGTTATTCAGTATCCATCATTGTTCAAGAAAGGAAAAGTACAACTAAATAGAGGGATGAGACTTCCCACCCTACAGCCGCCAGAGCATTAACGCCACCTTAACGGGCAGATTTAATAAAGATAAACCTTTGAACTAACAGCTAGCTATCGGTAATACAAACAATAATACATATTAACGTAAAAATAACTCTTCATATACTACCCTCAAACTGGTTTATAAATGTCTAATAAACCAAACTTGTTAATACAATATTGAAAGGGAACTCTCGGTAGACCCATGTAAACACATCAGCAACTTGAAGTTTGGTTGGAACATAGGACAGATTGATGCTTCCATCTTCATGTTTTTCCTTGATAAAGTGCTTTTGTCGATCTCAACATTTTGCACAGGATTGTTGTCAATGTCAATGGCAGATTTACTATTACTGCACAATCTCATAGGACCATCACTTTCGTTTTTTGTTCATTGAGGATCCTTGTTATCCATAGTAATTCACATATTCCCAAAGCAACTGCCTGTTTTTTTTTCTCCAGACACCAGATTGTTACTGTTAAAGTAAGGCAGTGTTGGTATTAGTATCATCAAGGGTATTTATGGTATTTTGGTGTTGTGTAGTTGCCTAGGTTACATTGTGTGGCAGCCGACATATGGTGTCTTGAAGTAAGGGTTAAGTTAGGGTTAGGAGCTATGTAACTGTCTAATGTATATATTGTGTTGAATAAAAGGTGGATACACAAGTTTTGATGATCTCAATTACTCTTAATTTACTGCGTTAATAATTTACATGGTATCACAGCCAAATCACTTTCTTTCACCACAAATTCACCCTAAATTCTCCTAAACCCTACTTTGACGGCTGCATCATGGAGGGTAAAGCCGAAGCCTCCAATGTCCTGGTTAATCAACACCCAATTTGTTTTCGTCGGCAGCGTCCTTGCCGGCAATTACGTCTGTCAAAAATATGTGAGGTCGGTTAAGGCACATGTACTCTAGATCGGAGAATCTTACCTGAATCTACGATATGTGTAAGTAGTATTTCCAATTGGAGCAAGGTCAATTAAGTTTGGAAGATTATTACTCACAGTTGATGAGTGTGTGAGGAGATGAACCTTTATCACCCGTTGATGGATGATGTGAAACAGATGGAGAAGCAAAGAAATGACATGGATGTGATGTGGTTCTTACCTGGACTCAAACCTGAGTTCGAACCTGTTCGAGCCCAAATTCTCGGAGGCAGTCGTCTTCCCACTATTCCTGAGGTGTTCTCTTGTCTTCAAAGAGCCTTGATTGATGTTCGTAGCACGGAAAAGCAAGAAAAATAGGACTTTAATGAGAAAAGACAGCCAAGCTGGCTGGAAATCAGAATTACGCAGGAAATCAACCATTCTGCAGTGGTGGCCGTGGTGGCATAAAATTTCACGGAGGAAGAAGCAACCGAGGTGGCCGATTAGGCCGAGCCACAGTTCGGTGCGATCATTGTGGCAGGAGCAATCTTACAGTAGATAATTGTTGGGATATTCATGGGTGGCCCGCCGGAGGGTGTTCGGCCCAAGCTATGGTGACCGAACATCAGCAAATTTGGAGGAGTATTGGCATAATGGTAAGGCAGATAACTCACCCTCCATGGCTAGTCTTGTCCAATCAACCCAGCCAACATGTCTCCTATCATCCAAAAGAAACCCATAGATTATTGATTCCGGAGCCACAGAACACATGACTGGTAACTGGTTTGTCTAAACTTCTATCTAATTAATTAATTATAAAACCTCACTCATAAATCTGTTACACTTGCTAACGGGTTCGGCCAAGGTAAGTGGCATTGGCAACGCACAAATAACACCGGCCATTAGCCTTTAAAATACACTCCATATTCCTGAATACCTTTTAGCCTGATATCCGTTAGCAAACTTATCAAAGACCTTACATGTTGTATAATATTTTCTCCTCGTTGTGTTTTGCGGAGCCTTCATACAAAGAGGATGATCAGTACGGGTCATGAGAAAGACGGGATTTACTACTTTGACGAGGCATCCCATCCGTAGCTCTTCACACTGATTCATCCTCGATGGAATGGCATTAGTCATGTTGGGCATCCATACCCGGCTATTTTAACGCAACAAGTCGAAAACTTCGGTTCTTTGGAGTCATTAGCATGTGAAACGTGTCAAGTCAGAAAACATTGTCGGTCTTACTTTAAAAGGAGTAGTCATCGTAGGGATTCTACCTTTGAACTTGTTCATTCTGATGTTTGGGGTCCTTTTCATATTTCTTCGAATAAATTCCGTTACTTTGATACATTTTTTAATGATCACTCTCGCATGACTTGGGTTTACTTGATGCAATCTAGAACTGAAATTGTGTCTTGCTTTCATTTATTCCAAAAAGAGGTCGAAACACAATTTTCAAGTCTCGCACTGTTCATTCTGATAATGCAAGAGTATAAGAGTGAGTTCTCCAACTATTTGGCTGAAAATGGTATTATCCACTAGACCTCTTGTGCCTATATACACCTCAATAGTATGGGGTGGCGGAACGAAAACATCGACATCCCATTGATGTTGCTCGTACCCTTCTGATACATATGAATGTCCCAAAATACTTATGCGGTGTTGCAGTTTTGACATCTTGTTATCTCATTAATCAAATTCCCACAAAAACTCTCCGAGATTCGTCCTCTTTCGCCATCCTATTTCCAGAAGCCGCACCATTTATTATTCCACCTAAAGTCATTGCTTATGTGTGCTAGTCCAAAACTTAGGTTCAAAAAGCGATAAATTCGATCCCGTGCTACTAAGTGTGTCTTCCTCGGGTACTCCCGCACTCAAACGGGTTATCGGTGTTATAGTCATATTCTTCGTAAGTACTTCGTGTCAACCGGCGTCACCTTTGACGAGTTCATGACCATTTAACCAACACCACTTTTCTTGATCAGATCCCCAGTCAGTTGGCCGGCCATGCACCCGAGTGTCCCTTACATGTTGTCGAGTCTGATGAGATTCTTGACCTTCGTCCTCCCATTACTCGCATCTATCAACGCAAGCAGTCCCGAACTCACGACTCGTCCTCGTCAACTCTTCATATGGAGCCTCCTGATCCGCGTCCTATAGCTCAACGCAAGGCCACCCGTACATGTGTTACCAAGCACCCCATTGGTAATGTTGTTTCCTATGATCGTGTGTCCCCAGTTTATTCTTGTTTTCTCACCCATTTGTTGAGTATAGGTATACCTAAAACCATACAAGAAGCCTTTAATCACCCTGGTTGGAGACAAGCCATGGAAGATGAGGTTGATTCCCTTCATTCTAATGGTACATGGGAGTTGGTATTGCCACCACCTAATGCACATATTGTTGGGTGCAAGTGGGTTTGCACACTGAAGTTTCTTCCTGATGGGTCTGTGGATCGCTTTAAAGGCCCGGTTGGTGGCCAAGGTTACACACACAGGTCTTTGGTGTTGACTATGAGGAGACGTTTTCTCCGGTGGCTAAAATGCCATCTATCCGTATTTTGGTCTATATTGCTACTAACAATAATTGGCCATTGTTTCAGCTTGATGTGAAAAAATGCTTTTCTTAGCGGGGGCTTGCACGAGGAGATCTTTAAGGAGCAACCTCCCGAGTTTGTTGCTCAGGGGGAGAAGCGGTTGGTGTGTAAGTTGAAGAAGGCCTTGTATGGCCTTGTTTTCAGTTATCAGAATGTCAGACTTTGTGAGGTAATTTAGTGTGATTCCACAACAGATCCAATGAGGAAATCATCATGGCTTGTACCAATGATGAACATCATTGAGACCATTGTATGTAGTTGTGACCATTCAGATTGCAGGTTACTCAAAACGCCGTGGAATCTGCAGTAATTTGGTTCACTGAAGGTAGGTAGATTTCACCATATAGAAGTAACTGGAAAAAAATGGTAGAAACTTTTATTTTGACTTTTCAGTATTTTACTACAGAAGGCAGCAGTCAATGAATAAGTAAAATGACCTAGGGTCTTGACCATAACAAACTCCTAAGACCCTAAACTCTAAACATATAAACCTACTTAGTCCAAAACGCATATTAAGTCATGCCAAGCAGAATATCAAACAATATAAAATTACCAAATAAAACATCTTTCAACACTCCTCCATCAAGTTGAGCATGGATATTCAGCATTAACTAGAATCCTCAAAGGAAAATTGATATAAATTAAAATCCTCTAACTAAGGAAAGCTAAAATAGAAAAATAAAAAACACTGAAATCAAGGGATAACTATCAACATAACTACATAATTGTTCTTGATTTTCAGCATATCTTCAATAATTCCTAATTTCCTACAACAAGATTTATCATTGTTTAACCATTTGAAAGACCTGAAACGAAATAGCCTTGCAAGGCACGGCTAAAAAGCCTTCTAAAATCAATTTCAGTCATTCCTGCTCTAACATGTAAAAGAAATTAGACTTGCGTTTCTTTAGCCTTTCTTTCAAAAAATGGTGTGTGAACAACATCTCTTGCTAGAGAATATTGTTGTTTAAGAACATATCAAGATTGTAAGCTCAATCTTGTGGCGTTCTTAGTATACCTTTGGTTCTTCGTTTTGTAACTAATGGGCCATGGTCAGCTCTAGGTAGATTGATTTCTTACCCCTACCCTAAACAGAAAAAGTTTATTCCAAAAAACCGAAGGTTCTAAGTTCATATAACTTGTGGATCGACAGAAAATGTTTATTCCGAAAAACCGAAGGTTCTAAGTTCATATAACTTGTGGATCGACTTCCGCATCACTTTTAGCCTTTTAGGAGATTACAAGGTTTCCTAAAGCTTAATGATAAGTTTTACAGGATTGTCAAAAGACCAGTGAAGTGTACGGGTCTGAATGTAGGTTTTAAAATACAAACATTTAAAGAATATAACATTGGCGCGAACGAGAATGTTAAGATTGCTGTGTGCACATATAAAGAAAGACCATATAAGACACACGAATATTGAATATATTATTGAGAATGTCACAATTGTTCCAAGTGATGATGAATGACATTTCCATAATTAAAATGGATATAACTGGTGAAGAATTGTCCACTGATAAAATAGATAAACCCTTACCATAGTAGATACAGTCTTCTTGCCATCAGTTGCTCTGATAAGGCATTTACACTCTAACTTTTCCCCATTTGACTTCATTTTATTCTTTTGTACTTTAGATTTGTCAGAAGCTGTAAATACAAGGCAAAGAAAATATGTAAAACGTAAAATAGAATAAACATAGACAGGGTGAAGAAAGTTCTCACAGCAAAAACTCACAGTGTTTAAGGGTAACCCAAACAGAACCCTTTTCTGTACTCCGTTCGAACATGCTAGTCAGCTCACTTAGAAGCGGATCTAGTTGCAAGCGTTACCTAGAATATTTTTTTCAATGGAAATAATTTTCAATGATATAGCATAACAATATAGCAACAGGAGTGGAATGTAAGAAGCAGCATCACCGATGTAGAAAGAAAACACTTTCAAAATTATGCAAAATAAAGATCACGTAAATCAAGATAAAGATCTCATACATTTACAGAAAATTCCAATGAAAACTTTAGCATTCATCAAGATGGAGAGTATATTTACAGATAATATACGTGCACTTATATATAGACCATATAAATATAAAAGTGCGCATCACCTCTCAACATGAGTCCAATGATACTATCATCCTGGTTATTGCTAAACTTTCAGAAATGCCTTTACATCCATCAGTAATCATTTTTAATAAGCATAAATACTAATTCCAAAAATTACAACTTTCCCATTTATGCCTTATATGCCAGGAACAGCTGAAGAAACTAAAACACTAAATTCCGTACATAAACATGTCTGATGAATTAGTGAATTCTGCAGTCTCCAGTATAAATATGCTCATTGTATGCTGGAAAAATGCAGTCACTACGCATAGAAGTATTTGCACATGCATTAAAATTAAATCATATGTAACAATAATGATCTAGTACATTCTCCAAGTCATGGTAGCATTGCATTGATCTTTTTTTTGTTTACAATTGAGGGGGGCTCGGTATCCGGAACCACAACCAACTGACTACATTCGTAGTCGATCTCTGAATGCCTGCAGAGTTTGACTCTACAATGGGGTTCAATCTGGCCAAAGGCTCTTTATTAATGCCACCAAGAAATTCTGCATTCGCCTCCTCTATGGTGTTCTCACCACCACTTACCATCTGAGCCAGATTATTGGGTTGTATTGTAAATCTCATTCCCTAGAATTCTATTGCGTACGGTAAAAATAGAAAATAATAATAATAAAGATCACAAAAAACCTACCAATATAATGGCACACTACATTCTCTTCGGTGACAATGTGTCCTGTTCACCTCATTAGTATTTACTTCATGTAGATTGTTTTGTAGCTCACTAGCTGTACAAGGATATAAATTTAAGAGTTTAAATTTATGTAATTAAGTGTTAATTGGGTTATTACCTTGGCTGATTACAGCCGTTTGCTGTGTAGTTATTAGTATTACAGGATGTTTAGTTTCTGCTGCCAATATTTAACTTTTTAAACATCGTGGACTCGTGGCTATACTTGTAACTATTTATAACACTCTATGGTATGAAAACTAAGCGAGTTCTCTCAATCTCTTAAACTCCTCATGGCATGAGAGCCTCTTTTCAATTCAAGTCAGCGGATCTGAAACGGCTCAATGTAGTGAGCATGAAAGCCAAGACGTTACCCTTTTTCCATTAAGAGAGGGCCTAGCTTCTTTGGCTTTTTAGCCTTCTTCCAAAGAACTAGAAGCAGTGATCAACGAACCAATCAACCTTTGTGCTGGCTGCTAATGTCCAAATCCGAATATAACAAAGTAGTTGACAAAAAAGCCTATAGATGACATCAACCAATGTCAAGACGGGAGAGTAACTGTTCAAAATCCCTAAATGGTTCAAACATGAGACTCCTTAACATGAATAAAGGGTGGTGTCTCCTCCAGCAAGTCAGGAGGCTATCCCTTCCAAGCACCTGCAATTGGGCCTGCGATTGCCTTTTTCCTATTTAACCCAATATGTAGGAGCACTACCGCATTAAGATAGTGCAATACACCCCAAAGGCCTAACCGGGTTTATGATGTCTAAGGTTGTTGAAATGCCTTGCTCAGCATCCCAGCTCTATTCCTTCTATGCCCGGAGACTCATGAAGAACAGGCCCTACAACTACCTTCAGCGACGCATGACCAACGAGTTAAAAGCCATAAAGTTGTTGGTCGGTGCTCAGTGCTCCTGACTCTTATAGGTCGTGGAAATAATCTTTTATGCCCGAACATTGATTTTCCACACATAACATATATCTTATTAGGAACCCAAGTAAGTAAATCTGAAATGCCGGTGTACTTACCCTTCCTTCTAACCTAAAGGATTGTCTCAAGAGTGATAGGTATAGACCTTTTCATCCCGAGACCCTCGTCAAACATAAGAGCCTTTAAATACTCTCTATGCCCGAATATTCATTTAATCTGCCATTGTCTCTTGCTAACATCTTGCGTTGCATGTTTGCAATGCATCAGGAGCTGTGAGTCGTTGACCCTCACAATGCAATTTATCGACTTCCTCATGTGGTTGACTTTGAGGGACCTGCTGTCCTCCTACCTACCCTGAAAGGGAATCAAGGAGGTCCTCAGACACGGAAGATGAGGGTCCCCCAAAGCACAGAAGTATTGTTGGCGCCGATGTTGGGTCTTCAAAGAAGTCTTTTCCGCTATTCCTACCCTCAATCCTTAGTTCAATGGACCCACACAAAGGGCTCATGCCCCAATTATCTTGATGAAATCCACCACTGCCTCAGCTTTTAAGAGAGAACCTTCAAGCTACTCCTCGATCAAAGAAGGATTTAAAGCATGTTGTAAGAAGTGGGACCTTTTCCAATATATAATAAGGATTGAAATGTGATCGAGAGGGATCAAATGAGCACCACCCACCATAGTGTCAACCGCTTTGATCATGAATGGCCTTTGGGGCTAGCAACAGTGTTTGAGACCATCATGTGGCTCAGGTCTTCAGCCCTGTCCCCGTCCTACTGAGGGTTAGGTTTTTGAGGGAATAGTTGTCAACTGAGATCTTGACGAACTACTTCCATCAACGAGTTGCCACAACAATTACTTGCCATTTCTGTTTACGGGTTGTTCCTTGTGTTGAATGAACCATATGTGCTATCATTTTGTAAATTGCACAATCGAGGCCGTACTAGAACTGTTCCACAACACCCTTTCCTTCCATGAGAAACTTATTTAGAAAGCTTCAAGGTGACATAAATGGTCAAAAGGGTGCCTTCAAAGTTGCCAATGAAAAGAATGAGGAAGAGGATGCAGTAGAGGGAGCTCCCGAGGCCTAATGGTGGTTGTTAGAACAATAAAAAAATTGTATAGTAACTTGAAAGAGGCCAAGGACACGATCATCAAAGAATTCATTAGCAACAAGTTTTTCGAGCTTGACAAGGGTGATGATGACCTTCATGGTAGAGTATGGCGTCACTCGGGGATCAGCCTGGCAAGATGAGTTGAGCCTAGTCTGGACTTGCCCAAACTTCCTTGAAAGGACTACTTCCTAAGTGCAGGTGCGAAGGAAGGGAACTACAACATAAATGCATGAGCAAACCATATGGACCTGATGATGTAAGATGGCAGGATGGGGAGGACATTTTCTACCCCAAGGCTCCTCAGAGGGCACGGGATGACAATGAAGCACTCCAAAGTCGGTTTGTTTAAGGGATTGAGGCTGCCAACCCACCACCCGAGCCGTCCTTAGTTGTACCTATAACTGCCAAGTCTAAAGCTCCTCGTACTGGAAAGGGTGTTGGTCCACCTACTGACCAAGAAATCTTTACGCGTGTTGTTAACCCAGTTGTTGATGTGGCCTCTTTTAAACATGCCAATGTTGAAGGTTGTCCTTTGTGATGTCCCGAATGATCCTGTTGAAGTTGACATGCTTGAAACAATTGCCGGTTCGACTAAGCTTATTGTTGTTGAGGCCCCTGATGAGCCTATTAAGGCTCTAACTGAGTTTGTAAATTCACAAACCGACCCTAATCCCTTGAAGAGAGCAAGGTAGGGCTACTTAATAATTTTTTGCTAATAAATTAAAATATGTATTTGCTTCAAAACCTTTTCTAAGATTCCGAGCAATTCTGCCATTTGACTTTGTAGGAGGTACCTGCCCCTCAAAATGAATTTACTCAACCCCGAGTAAATTTGTTTTTGATAGTGGAGTTTTTTCATTAGATAAGTGTGAGGTCTTAATAGAGCATGAAGATAGAACCATCACAAATCTATGGCCCAACAGAGGTCTAAACTTTAGACTTTCAACAATTTCAAAAAGAGTAGTTGAGGTAACTCTAATGACTTTCAAATAAAAAGAGATCACTGGCTGACCCTAAACGCGATGAGGTGTTTATAAGACCATACATTTTTAAACCATCCGCTGGCCCAAATGAAACAAGTAGATGGTCTTTGGCGGACCTAATGACCTACAATAAAAGATAGATCAGTGGCCGACCTTAATAGACAGAAGTGCTCATCTCAAGGCCAATCGCAAAACTTGGAAAAGAAAAGTAAGGGGCTATTGCCAGACCTAATAAACTGAGGTCGGCTATGCACAAGTTCAAGGCAGTAGACCAAGGAATCTTAGGTCATTCAATGACCATAAAGGTTCCGAACTTGTTTGGGGAAAATTTTTTAATCTACACCAAGACCTTCTTAAATAGATTGTTGAGGATCAAATACGAGACCCTGCTCAATCCGATTTGAAGGTCTGATTCAAGACCAGCTTGGACAGATTTTTATTCTGTCAAGACTGCTTCAGATGATTGTTGAGGATCTGGTCTGAGACAAGTTCAATCAGATTTGAGGCCCTGCTTATAGTGACCTTCCAATCTATGTTGAGACCTGCTTGAGTAGATTATTAAGGATCTGATCCGAGGCTTGCTCGATCAGATTTGAGGGTCTGGGTCAAGATCAGCTTGGACAGGTTTTCAAATTTTTGTTATGGCATGCCTGAATAGATTGCTGAGGAGCTGATATGACGCCGGCTCAATCAGATGTGAAAGTGCTAGGTGATGTCAAGGCGGACGGGGATTACCTGATCACCTAGGCAACGCATGGCCATGCAAGGCAAAACTCTTCCACATTTTTAAGTTTTCATAATTGTGTATGAATGCCGGAAAACACAAAAAAAAAAAAAAAAAAAAATCCTTATTGTCAAACCAATGATCAATGAAAGTTTCATAGTTGTAAGCCTATGTGTAAGTCCATTGATTATCAAACAACTATTTGTAAGACCATGTGAAAAAATAGGCATGCAACTCTCATTACAAGAAAAATGTAATGGAGTAGTAATAGTTTCTTTAGCTAATCAAACATTGTTTTTGTTCTTCACATGTACATGGAAGAGCGAGACTTATATCCACAGCTTGACTCAAGCAACATTCTGTTTCCGAAGAAAGGGATTATTTCATTAAATCAAGTATCAAATGTCATTCAACAACAAAAATGTTTGGATAGGAGTTAAGTGTATTAGGATTCAGCCATTGTTATTAAAATAATGATGGTACAAGAGAATAATAAGGAAGGACACAAGGAAAAAGAAAAGGACAATTCAAACATAATGGAGCAGCATCCTTATAAGAAGGGAAAAAAAAAACAGAGATAACCTAAAATCATAACAATGGGCTGATTTGAAATTTACGTCTCTCTGCCCATCACATTCAGAAACTTCGAATTATTAATTTCATTTGAGCTCCATGCAAGTTTTTGACATGTTAGTCTACATTCACCTCTCTAAGCTACATTAGGAATCTTAATTGTGTCACCGGAGTTCCCTTTTCTATCAACACGGAAGATTTTTAAACAACCCTCAGTTCTTTGAAAATTGACTGCTTCGAATTTAGTCTCAGCTAAATCGAAAACTGGAATCCCGAAAAATCTTTTAAAAAGAAAATCATTAAATTCAATACCTACAATCATCTAGCATCACGATTACTACAAAACTCGGTCTTCCACCCCGCTGACAACTTGAGAATAAACCTTACCCATCTCAAAAGGGATACGAAGGAAAGATCAACAAAGTTAATAACAAAATTAACACCACACCGAAACACAAGCATTGCTCCTACTACGGCAGCAGCCATCTACGAAAATTGAATACTTTAACTTTGTTTTATCCAACACCATATCGAGCAACAATGTACTCTTTCAAAGAAAACTGATAGCCTATTTCATGTTGGACAAATAAGCAAACACTTGGAAGGAGTACATCAGCATGACCAAAAAAAAATATGCACACACACACTACGGGTCAATCAAATTCTTACCATTGTCAATCAGATAGCTAGCTACCTTGGCAGATGAACAATTTTGTCAGCGTACCTGTAAATTGACAAACCGGCAAAACATCAAATAAGCTAGTATGCGAGAATGGACTATCAGATAAAGAGGGGGAGGGCGAAATTGATCAAAACTGAGGCAACTAATTATCCGAGACAGGGATCCTCACAAACCTTGGAAGCAAATATACAATGGTTTAAATGCAAGAGATTGACAAGATAGCAAAAGAAATAGACTACGATGCGGCTGGTTATCACGTAAGGCAAAAGTGTATCGACGCGTATAAGTTTGAGGAGAAGAATCGTTGCGCATTCGCAAGATTTAGCCCTTGCTACTTCCAGGGCTAAAAGTTATATACCAAGGGCAACTTTTTCATATCTTATGCTAATATTCCTATTCTACCCTTAACCCCAATTGGAATTGACATAGTTAACAAAAAAAAAAAAAAAAAAATTTGGCTTTTTTATGTAATTCTAAGAGCGAGGCGTCGTCGTGGACCCGACCAGAATCTCTATCTGAAACTCGTCCCGACGAGATTCGAGGATTAAATTTTTCTTCCGAAGTCCGTAGCGTCGGGTCCCGACAATTGAGATACCTTAATGTTCGGATAAAATCGTCGGGCCGAAATGAATGTCCCGACCATATGATGTTAAATAATATTCATGTTAGTATAAGAAAACGACAACAATTGCTTGATCAAAACAATAGTTCAAAAGTGATATGGGAACCAAAGATACGGTCTTGACCAGGCCTGGTCTAACTCGATCGGAGGTCACCTTCACATTCATGTAACCAAGCTCCGCCTTCATCCTTCTTGTTTGCTTGGAAGGATTCGAGTCACAAGACGGCGAACCCATCGTCAAGCCGGACTAAGGTTACGCCTTAACCACACGAAGACGCCGTGCACACGTCTGACCTCCAAACGGATTGAGGGCGGACCGACACCCACTCCCAAGCCGGGTCGTTCGACCATCGGCAAGATCATCCTCGAGAAGCCGCGCGACAGGGTAGATTTACTTCAAAGAAGGTCATCTCAACCCGGGATCTCGCCTTATGCCTAATCGTACTTTATTATGTCTTGTCACTATTAGCATAATCTTGCTTAGTCCGGTGCCTATAAATAGGAGTTGTATGTAATCACAAAAGATCCTATAATTAATGAAAAGCGGCCAAGCTCGCCAATTAAATCGAGTCCAAGTTCTTGAATATATAAGCTTGCCGGAAACTTAATATATCTCATACAAACTTCCGCAACAACCACCCACCTCACCGGAGAAATCATAATAAACTAGTCGGATATCCACACGGTTCGGCCGTTACCGCCACTACGATAGTTTCTCGCAACATCGATTGGGCTCCGCTACCGGGAAAGATCATTCAAAATCGGCCTTCTCCGGTCGTTACCACCATCTTGAAATCTGCTCACGGTGCCTCCGGCGAGTCCATCGCCTTTCTTTGGTCCGTGAAAATTTCGTAAAGCTCTAATTTTGGGTTGTGCGGCCTAAAGATCGGTGCTTTCAACATTCCTAAAGCTCAAATCGGCCACGGATCATCATTCGTGATAGAATCTCATTATTCCTCCCGAGCATACGTCGACAAAAGCACCAAAGTGATATTCAACATCTCCAAAGAAAGTTCTCGGCATTTTCGGTTCATCACACTTATTAATTAAAGGTTGTCGATTTTCCGGCAAGTTTGAGCAATATCGTCTCGAATCTGGCCGGATTCGGGTTTTAAGACAACTCCGCCGGCACCGCCGAGGATTGCTTCTCCCACAAGTTACCTTTCAAATCATGGCTAGAGGGAAAGCATTGGGACCTCGATACACCGTCAAGAGGGCTAACCAGGACCTGACACGTGGAAATAACCCTCCACGTGCGGTTCAACGTCACATCGGCGGACCGCACCGAGGATCCCGCGACGGCCGGGAAGCGATGAACAATCGATCGACCCGACATGTGAAATGTCCTAAATGAAAAGGCAAAAACCGCGAGCTAAAGGAGACGGCTACAAGAAAGGGCCGTGGAAGTATGTAACCGGTGTATCTCATCAAAACTTTGAACAACGAACTAACTTAGATGCCGAGGCGATTGCAATTCAAAATGCCCACGCAACGGCACTAAGGAACCATGTGGAATATCACGGAGGATATGCGACAAACTAATCAAAGTCTTATAGCATGTGGCTTTCCTCCGGTTCCGGTCAACAAATTTGTCCGCACTGTTCGGCAGGAAGTATACAAAACATTATTCTTCCTCCGAAGTCGGTAGAGGTCGCTTCACGAGATCAACATGAGAGGGTAGCCATGCTACTTCACACCAAGCGGGGAAGAAAATCGGCTTTACATCGCCTGGGGCCCGTGGATAACGCCCGCGTGCGACCCTCAGAGCGAAAGAATACGGAAAGAGAAAGACATGTCCGAACTTGAAAAGAGGGACATGGGGAATCGATGAGAGCAAAGTATCGTCAAATCCCGTTCATAAAGGAAAACACAAGCGAATTGGCAATAATGAAAAAGCAAATTTAAGAACTCGAGAGGTAGAACCACCAGAATCTAAACCCACATGGGGACTAGTGTCTTGCATCCATGATATCCTTTCAAGCACCCCAATGAGTGCGCATTATCCGAACTTCACCAACTATCATAGTACAACAGATCCATTGGGTGGCTATCGGGCCTTCCATAGCAAAATAAATTTGTGTACCTCAGCGAGAGGCATGGTGCATTGCGCCGTTCAGAAGCCATGCAGGACCGAGTAGCTTCATGGAATCGTGAGCTTTGCCTCGTCGGCGCGCTCTCTTGGGATGATCTCGTTAACAAATTCACCGCCGAGTTCAAATCGGTGAGGGACCCAAGAAAACACACATCGACCTTCGCGAGGTTCAACAGTAGAATCAACTCCACAAGCACTACGAGCGGGGCTTCTACAAAGTCTCACGAACTAACAAGTGGTTTAGCCGATAATGTGGTAATGAGCGGCTTTGAAACAAGGTTTGATGCAGGGTACCTCAAGTCCATTGCCAGCTCAACCCGCCGACTAATCTCCAAGAAATGCTAAGTTCGGCTAGAAAGTATGTTGTAACGGGCAGAAATGAGGGTACCTCATCATCC